>OY744481.1:332935208-333194004 GCA_963556165.1 Tipula helvola | reverse complement strand
CGGTCGAATATTTCTACACGTTTCGTGGAAAATTCAATTTTTTTGAAAATCAACTGATCTATAGCCCACAAATTCAGTGCCACAAAAATCGAAAATCTGCAAATGTGTTCCAATTTCGATGATTGATACCTCTATCAATAGGCGTTGAGACCTGTAATTGTCATACAAACGGCCATTTGGATCGGTCGAATATTTCTACACGTTTCGTGGAAAATTCATTTTTTTTGAAAATCAACTGATCTATAGCCCACAAATTCAGTGCCACAAAAATCGAAAATCTGCAAATGTGTTCCAATTTCGATGATTGATACCTCTATCAATAGGCGTTGAGACCTGTAATTGTCATACAAACGGCCATTTGGATCGGTCGAATATTTCTACACGTTTCGTGGAAAATTCAATTTTTTTGAAAATCAACTGATCTATAGCCCACAAATTCAGTGCCACAAAAATCGAAAATCTGCAAATGTGTTCCAATTTCGATGATTGATACCTCTATCAATAGGCGTTGAGACCTGTAATTGTCATACAAACGGCCATTTGGATCGGTTGAATATTTCTACACGTTTCGTGGAAAATTCAATTTTTTTGAAAATCAACTGATCTATAGCCCACAAATTCAGTGCCACAAAAATCGAAAATCTGCAAATGTGTTCCAATTTCGATGATTGATACCTCTATCAATAGGCGTTGAGACCTGTAATTGTCATACAAACGGCCATTTGGATCGGTCGAATATTTCTACACGTTTCGTGGAAAATTCAATTTTTTTGAAAATCAACTGATCTATAGCCCACAAATTCAGTGCCACAAAAATCGAAAATCTGCAAATGTGTTCCAATTTCGATGATTGATACCTCTATCAATAGGCGTTGAGACCTGTAATTGTCATACAAACGGCCATTTGGATCGGTCGAATATTTCTACACGTTTCGTGGAAAATTCAATTTTTTTGAAAATCAACTGATCTATAGCCCACAAATTCAGTGCCACAAAAATCGAAAATCTGCAAATGTGTTCCAATTTCGATGATTGATACCTCTATCAATAGGCGTTGAGACCTGTAATTGTCATACAAACGGCCATTTGGATCGGTTGAATATTTCTACACGTTTCGTGGAAAATTCAATTTTTTTGAAAATCAACTGATCTATAGCCCACAAATTCAGTGCCACAAAAATCGAAAATCTGCAAATGTGTTCCAATTTCGATGATTGATACCTCTATCAATAGGCGTTGAGACCTGTAATTGTCATACAAACGGCCATTTGGATCGGTCGAATATTTCTACACGTTTCGTGGAAAATTCAATTTTTTTGAAAATCAACTGATCTATAGCCCACAAATTCAGTGCCACAAAAATCGAAAATCTGCAAATGTGTTCCAATTTCGATGATTGATACCTCTATCAATAGGCGTTGAGACCTGTAATTGTCATACAAACGGCCATTTGGATCGGTCGAATATTTCTACACGTTTCGTGGAAAATTCAATTTTTTTGAAAATCAACTGATCTATAGCCCACAAATTCAGTGCCACAAAAATCGAAAATCTGCAAATGTGTTCCAATTTCGATGATTGATACCTCTATCAATAGGCGTTGAGACCTGTAATTGTCATACAAACGGCCATTTGGATCGGTCGAATATTTCTACACGTTTCGTGGAAAATTCAATTTTTTTGAAAATCAACTGATCTATAGCCCACAAATTCAGTGCCACAAAAATCGAAAATCTGCAAATGTGTTCCAATTTCGATGATTGATACCTCTATCAATAGGCGTTGAGACCTGTAATTGTCATACAAACGGCCATTTGGATCGGTCGAATATTTCTACACGTTTCGTGGAAAATTCAATTTTTTTGAAAATCAACTGATCTATAGCCCACAAATTCAGTGCCACAAAAATCGAAAATCTGCAAATGTGTTCCAATTTCGATGATTGATACCTCTATCAATAGGCGTTGAGACCTGTAATTGTCATACAAACGGCCATTTGGATCGGTCGAAAATTTCTACACGTTTCGTGGAAAATTCAATTTTTTTGAAAATCAACTGATCTATAGCCCACAAATTCAGTGCCACAAAAATCGAAAATCTGCAAATGTGTTCCAATTTCGATGATTGATACCTCTATCAATAGGCGTTGAGACCCTGTAATTGTCATACAAACGGCCATTTGGATCGGTTGAATATTTCTACACGTTTCGTGGAAAATTCAATTTTTTGAAAATCAACTGATCTATAGCCCACAAATTCAGTGCCACAAAAATCGAAAATCTGCAAATGTGTTCCAATTTCGATGATTGATACCTCTATCAATAGGCGTTGAGACCTGTAATTGTCATACAAACGGCCATTTGGATCGGTCGATATTTCTACACGTTTCGTGGAAAATTCAATTTTTTGAAAATCAACTGATCTATAGCCCACAATTCAGTGCCACAAAAATCGAAAATCTGCAAATGTGTTCCAATTTCGATGATTGATACCTCTATCAATAGGCGTTGAGACCTGTAATTGTCATACAACGGCCATTTGATCGGTCGAATATTTCTACACGTTTCGTGGAAAATTCAATTTTTTTGAAAATCAACTGATCTATAGCCCACAAATTCAGTGCCACAAAAATCGAAAATCTGCAAATGTGTTCCAATTTCGATGATTGAATACCTCTATCAATAGGCGTTGAGACCTGTAATTGTCATACAAACGGCCATTTGGATCGGTCGAATATTTCTACACGTTTCGTGGAAAATTCAATTTTTTTGAAAATCAACTGATCTATAGCCCACAAATTCAGTGCCACAAAAATCGAAAATCTGCAAATGTGTTCCAATTTCGATGATTGATACCTCTATCAATAGGCGTTGAGACCTGTAATTGTCATACAAACGGCCATTTGGATCGGTCGAAAATTTCTACACGTTTCGTGGAAAATTCAATTTTTTGAAAATCAACTGATCTATAGCCCACAAATTCAGTGCCACAAAAATCGAAAATCTGCAAATGTGTTCCAATTTCGATGATTGATACCTCTATCAATAGGCGTTGAGACCTGTAATTGTCATACAAACGGCCATTTGGATCGGTTGAATATTTCTACACGTTTCGTGGAAAATTCAATTTTTTGAAAATCAACTGATCTATAGCCCACAAATTCAGTGCCCACAAAAATCGAAAATCTGCAAATGTGTTCCAATTTCGATGATTGATACCTCTATCAATAGGCGTTGAGACCTGTAATTGTCATACAAACGGCCATTTGGATCGGTTGAATATTTCTACACGTTTCGTGGAAAATTCAATTTTTTTGAAAATCAACTGATCTATAGCCCACAAATTCAGTGCCACAAAAATCGAAAATCTGCAAATGTGTTCCAATTTCGATGATTGATACCTCTATCAATAGGCGTTGAGACCTGTAATTGTCATACAAACGGCCATTTGTGATCGGTCGAAAATTTCTACACGTTTCGTGGAAAATTCAATTTTTTTGAAAATCAACTGATCTATAGCCCACAAATTCAGTGCCACAAAAAATCGAAAATCTGCAAATGTGTTCCAATTTCGATGATTGATACCTCTATCAATAGGCGTTGAGACCTGTAATTGTCATACAAACGGCCATTTGGATCGGTTGAATATTTCTACACGTTTCGTGGAAAATTCAATTTTTTGAAAATCAACTGATCTATAGCCCACAAATTCAGTGCCACAAAAATCGAAAATCTGCAAATGTGTTCCAATTTCGATGATTGATACCTCTATCAATAGGCGTTGAGACCTGTAATTGTCATACAAACGGCCATTTGGATCGGTCGAATATTTCTACACGTTTCGTGGAAAATTCAATTTTTTTGAAAATCAACTGATCTATAGCCACAAATTCAGTGCCACAAAAATCGAAAATCTGCAAATGTGTTCCAATTTCGATGATTGATACCTCTATCAATAGGCGTTGAGACCTGTAATTGTCATACAAACGGCCATTTGGATCGGTCGAAAATTTCTACACGTTTCGTGGAAAATTCAATTTTTTGAAAATCAACTGATCTATAGCCCACAAATTCAGTGCCACAAAAATCGAAAATCTGCAAATGTGTTCCAATTTCGATGATTGATACCTCTATCAATAGGCGTTGAGACCTGTAATTGTCATACAAACGGCCATTTGGATCGGTTGAATATTTCTACACGTTTCGTGGAAAATTCAATTTTTTGAAAATCAACTGATCTATAGCCCACAAATTCAGTGCCACAAAAATCGAAAATCTGCAAATGTGTTCCAATTTCGATGATTGATACCTCTATCAATAGGCGTTGAGACCTGTAATTGTCATACAAACGGCCTTTTGGATCGGTTGAATATTTCTACACGTTTCGTGGAAAATTCAATTTTTTGAAAATCAACTGATCTATAGCCCACAAATTCAGTGCCACAAAAATCGAAAATCTGCAAATGTGTTCCAATTTCGATGATTGATACCTCTATCAATAGGCGTTGAGACCTGTAATTGTCATACAAACGGCCATTTGGATCGGTCGAAAATTTCTACACGTTTCGTGGAAAATTCAATTTTTTTGAAAATCAACTGATCTATAGCCCACAAATTCAGTGCCACAAAAATCGAAAATCTGCAAATGTGTTCCAATTTCGATGATTGATACCTCTATCAATAGGCGTTGAGACCTGTAATTGTCATACAAACGGCCATTTGGATCGGTTGAATATTTCTACACGTTTCGTGGAAAATTCAATTTTTTGAAAATCAACTGATCTATAGCCCACAAATTCAGTGCCACAAAAATCGAAAATCTGCAAATGTGTTCCAATTTCGATGATTGATACCTCTATCAATAGGCGTTGAGACCTGTAATTGTCATACAAACGGCCATTTGGATCGGTCGAATATTCTACACGTTTCGTGGAAAATTCAATTTTTTTGAAAATCAACTGATCTATAGCCCACAAATTCAGTGCCACAAAAATCGAAAATCTGCAAATGTGTTCCAATTTCGATGATTGATACCTCTATCAATAGGCGTTGAGACCTGTAATTGTCATACAAAACGGCCATTTGGATCGGTCGAATATTTCTACACGTTTCGTGGAAAATTCAATTTTTTTGAAAATCAACTGATCTATAGCCCACAAATTCAGTGCCACAAAAATCGAAAATCTGCAAATGTGTTCCAATTTCGATGATTGATACCTCTATCAATAGGCGTTGAGACCTGTAATTGTCATACAAACGGCCATTTGGATCGGTCGAATATTTCTACACGTTTCGTGGAAAATTCAATTTTTTTGAAAATCAACTGATCTATAGCCCACAAATTCAGTGCCACAAAAATCGAAAATCTGATCGATTTATTTTTAACCATAAAATATATTAAGGAAATTTAAAAAGCAATATTCTGTTTCGTGGCAACGAGTGGAACAATTATTTCGCGAGCAAAAATTCTGTTGAGTCGTTTGCATCAAATATCATCTTTGAAAATCGACCAACTTGTGTGGTCTGTGATAATATTTTACGTGCAACTTATTATTATGCGAAATGCGATTCTAACGAGCATTTAAACGAAAAATTGAGTAGTATTTTTATAGAGACGAATGGTCTGGTGGTAAAATGATGGATTGCTGTGCAAAAGGTTATGAGTTCGATTCTACCAACTTCCAATATTTTTTAACAAAAATTTGATATTCTGTTTTTTTTAAAATTTTCCATTTTTTTTTTGCTGCGGCAATCCAGAGATCACGATTTTCTCGTATTTTTCGGATTTTCCGCCGAGTCATATATTTTTTATCTAAAAACAAGTCGTTGGACCGTATCGAACTCTGGACCTTCGTGACTCCACTCCATCACCTTACTAACGTCGGCTATCACATCATATACTAGTTAACATTAATTTGTTTGTTTTAAGCAACCATGCAGAGCAAATTAAATTTGTAATCTTAACAGAGATGTCACCATATCCATATTTGTCTATAATATGGATATAGTGACATCTCTGTTAGGACATACGTACTATGTTTAGTACAACGTGTTTCTGCTAAAAGTGCTAAATATTTGGTTTTGCTTATAAAAGATGGCGTTTGTTGTACTTTTGTGCAATATGCCTGAGGTTCGAGTTTAGAAACTGGCGCTTTTTTTTTTTTTTTTTAATTACATATTTAACATTATTATTGCATTAAAATTTGCAAAAATTATTTTTTCTTTTTGTGATTTGCAGGCAATTTAGAAATTTGACCGTTGATCGTATTGAATTAATTTGTATTTTATGCCATAAATATCAAAAATTACTTTTTCATAGCGTACATCACAGAGGATCGACTCGGTACCTTATGTTCTATAGCATTTCACGCTACTACTACTGCTATCACATGTCATATTATTTACAATAAATTTCTACGTTTTACACAATCAACATATAAAAACAATGACAACGATATTAAATCGATGACGATCGCCATTTCTCAAAATTCTCAAATAAATTCGAAATAAAACCACTCGATTTTTTAATTTTCTCGGATCGATCCGAAAATTTTTTTTACGTTTTTTTATTATATCCGAAGAATCACAGTTTGCTGTTTGTCGATCTGTAATTTATTTCAGATAGTACAGAGAAATATTAGTGTGTTACAAAACAGTGGTTATCCAATTTAAATAGTGTTAGCGTTTAAAATCTGAAAAAGGTCTTTTCAGATTAAAAATGATCGGATCATGATGGTGCTAATAAAAAGTTTGTTTCTCAGCTAATAAATGTTCGTGTAATGTTTAGAAAAAAGTAAACATTTAGGCGTTAGATTTATTTTACTTACCCTCAATTAGATGTCGGATGTATTTGTTAGGGTTTTTAATTGTTTTTTTTTTTTTTGAGTAACTTAGCACGGACACATTCATACAAATAAAACAAATCATTTTGTTTATTACATTTTTAAATAATTTTATATATTTTTTTTTTGGTATCATTTTTTAAATATTTTAATAATTCATCATTTATTTATGTATTTTTACTTTAGTGTATTTCTTTATGTATTTATGTTTTTCTTTTTTTTTGTTATATAATTATTATATTTAATTTCATTTTTAATGGATGACCATGCATAACATATAATATATTGCGTGTAATTTACATACATTGCAGAATATTACGTGTTTTTATTTTTATTTTTATTTATTTATTAAATATATAATATATACTCATTTTCCTTTTATAATTAATCATTTAATAATAATAATAATAATAAGAAGCTTTTTTTTCGGTATATGTAAATTATTAAAAGGGTTTCCAGACATTATTTTAGAGAATGATTTCAACTAATTATTAATTAATCAATATTTATATAATTTAATTACTTTTTTTGTATTTTTTTATTTATATTTCACATTTAACACATGATGACTAGAGAAAGCTAAGAGATTTAATTTAATTTTAATAATTTTTTAAGCTTTTTGTTTTTTAATCGGACTCAGTTTTATTAATTTTTTGAATAATAATTTGTTGGCGCTGAATTATTAATTAATATAATGTATATATATAAAAATAAATACACAAAAATAATAATAATACATAATTAATTGTAATTGATTAGTATATAATTTTATTATTTTAATTAATTTAATTTAAATTCCAGTTTATTATTGTTACAAGGCAATTCTTTTAAATATATACTTTATTTATTTATTAGCACCAAACTTATCTCGTACAATAGACATACCCTATAATTGTATCATTTTTTTTTTATTTGTTTGCGAAATTATTAAATTTTAATTTTAATTAAATTAATTTTAGTTTTATATTTATATGGCGGAAGATACTGTAAAAAGTGGAAGAGTTTAATTCGGTTTGGTTTAGAAAGAAGACTGATGTTTTTTTTAAGAATTTAAGAGAAGAGCAAGTTTCAAAATTGTGCGTATTTAATGTGCGTGTTTCAATTTTTTTTTTTAATTTAATTAAATATTTAAATAAATTATAAAACAATATTATATTTTAAATAAATATTAAACTGAGGCGAAAAAAAAAATTATAGATAAATTCAAAATTATATAGAGACTGGATTTTTTGAAACTTGCTGCAGATAAAAAAAATTTTTTTTTATTAATTTAATTAAATTTAAAATTTATTAATTTAATCGCCCGTCTAATCTATTCAATTTTTTTTTTTATTTTAATTATCTTACCTTCATTTTTTTTTATTGTTTAGGTATATATTTTTGGTTAGGCCAATTCATAACTACATTGACACAAATTCTAACTAAAAAAAAAAACAAACCAAGGATAACAATTTAATTAACATAATTCTACTGTATGGATTAAAACCTGAAAATAAAGTAATGTTGCAACATTTTGATTACACACTTTCTATTATATCACATCACATTATATATGTTTTTTTTTCTATTATAATTTATTAGTAAAAAGCAGAATTTAAAATTAAATTAATTAATTTGTGAATAATAAAACTGTATATTTAATTAATCTTTTTTTACTTTGGTTATATTTTAATTTATCCCCATGAATTAAAATATAATGACAAAAGAAAAAAATAATTAATTACGAATTACTAAATTTTTGTGTAAGTGTTAATTAATAGGCAACAATTAATTTAATTAACTTTCCACTTTATTAATTTTGTTTGATTTTTTTTTTTTTTTTTTTTTCTTGTTTGCATGTTGCAGTCTATTACCTCTCTTCAATATTAATATTGTCGGATTAATTAAATGTTATCATATTTAGTGTGGAATTGCGTTAATTAAATTAATTTGTCGTTTATTAATTAATTTATTATTTAGATTTTGTTTTAATATATTGCTAGAGCATTTAAATTTTTCTAATTAATTTGTTTGGTTCTAATTCAGCGATTAATAATTTTTTAAATTTATTTAACGATTTTTTTTTAATAAGAATATATAATTAATTAATTAATTACTTTTTTGTTTGTATATATTTATATATATATATATATATATATATATGTATATATAGTTTGTGAAACAGCAAAAACATATAATTTGTTGGAATTTTCGTTTAAGAATTATTTTTTTAATTAAATAACAGTTAAGAAGAAAGATGATCAATTTAATTACGTTTTTTTTTTAATTAATTAAGATTTGTGACATTTAACTAATTTTTTATTTAATTAAATATTTGGTTTTGAGATTTGTATAGGTCTCACATTTAATTAATCTAAAATTTGGTTTTGGATAAATTTATAATCTAGAAACTGTCAATTTCGTGCTCTCGTTTTTTTATAAATTTAAATTTTTTTTATTTTTTTTTTTTTTGGTTTTTATTAATCAAATGATTTCTTTGTGAAAAAGGAATTAGAAAAAATTGTATTTTGTTACATTTGTTTATGGTATAATGGACTGTCATCTTATGGTCTAAAATTTAATAATTTTTATTTTTGTTAGGTACTGAGAGGTTAATATTTTCTATGAATTTATTTTAATTAATTACATTTTATTTTAATTAAAAAAATGTTTCCTCACCTTATTTGAATTTATGTCGCTTATTTATATCCCTTTCAAATTCGTCGTCATCAAAAATTACAAATTATAGGAAAAAGTTAAGAAGTAGATACGTCTGCATCTACTTATCCCCTACAACACAACCATCTTTGTTCATTAATTATGTAATTGAATTAAAATTTAAAATCAACCAAAAAATGTAAATTCTTTTTTTTTTTTTTGTTTTTTTTTTTTTTTGTTGCTTTAAAGAATTAAAATATTTTTAATTATCATTTATTTTATTTAACTCAGGCACATTTCTTATTTTTTTTATATATTTGATTTCATCCATATTTTAATTAATTTTAATTTAAAAATTAAAAAATAAATTTTGTTTTTATACCGCGCGCACTTTTTATTAATTTTTATTTTTTTTTTTTAGTTTGTGTCCAAAATGACAATAATTTTGTTTTGTTTATTATAATTATAATATATACAATCTAATAAAAAGATTTGCAAACCCTGTCAAATGTAGTGTATGTATTTTTTTTTTTTTTACTTTTTTAATTATTTTTATGAAAAATTTACAAATAATCCCATTGCCTAGAATTCTAAACGATATGCTGAACACGATGTTTCGTGATCCTGTAAATTGATGGTACATCGGGATGCTGATGGTGATAAATCAATGTGATATTTTGCTAGAAGATCTTCATTCTCGGATACCCAATAGCCTAGTACGTCTGTGTCATATGTGGGAATGATAGTTACCTCTGGAATTGAAAATTTGTAAAGTGGTTGGTGTTAGTATTATTTGGCCAAGAGAGATGTGTTGGAAAGTTAAATTTGTCAAGACAGGTTTGAATTGAAATTAGCGATGTCTTAAACTAGGCGTCCAAACACTGCTGGTTGTATTAGAAGAGGGATCACGAACTTCGATAACAAATGTACCTGTAATAAAAATGTTGCAAATCGTATATAGATAGCTGCACTTGATCTCTCTTCGTTTTACCAAACATACGATTTTTGAAATTTGTAAGAATTACCTTGAATTCAGGAAGAATATACTCAACACCATGAGCCAAGCATTTCAAAGTAAATGGATTGGACGAAGTTGGTTTGCTCGGGACATTAGATTTTTGGCGGGAGCAGAGGGCGGTTGCCTAAATGCAATGATGTAAACTCGGCTAGACAATTTGGAAGATAAAACAGATGAAAGTTCTAAACGTCTAAACAATGTACAATACTAATTTTGAATTTGCAACCAGAAAAATAAACGAATGAGAAACTTATCTGAGAAAATGATGAAACAGATTTCATTGTACAAGGCAGAGCCCGGCCAATACTAAGCCGATATCAAAAAATGATGTCAGAATACCTTCATTAAACAAAGAGCAGAGGCAAAAAGCTTACATATACGCCTTGGAATACTAGAAAATGTTGGATTAAAATGAACTCAAGAAGAAGACTTGACGCTTTCCTGACCTCCTCATATGCTGTCAGTATAACAGAAGGTCAGGAAGATCCATTAGATTTTCCCGATAAGTATTCTAAATTTCCCATTCAAGATGGGAAATAGCAAAAATAATTTAATTTGCCAAGGAACCATACCTTTGATCTCAGGTTGAAAATATTTACTTGTATAAGCAGTATTTGATGTTTACAATAAAATCGTTTACTAAAAACTGTTAGATGGCTCCGAATTAGCTAAACCAGAGTATTGTGATTTTCATAAAACATAATGTTCAATAAAATGTGTGGAAATAATCAAGAAACCTAGGTGCGCAATGGCACAACAATAACAGGTCTCAAAACCTATCTTTAGAGGTGTCAAGAACCGTAATCGCACAATTGCAGATTTTGAAATTTTTAGTAAGGTGATTTTCAAAAAAAATCGAATTTTCTATGAAATGTCTGGAAATAACCAAACAATCAAAAAGCGCGTTGGCACAACAATTAGAGGTTACAAAACCTATACTTAGAGGTATCAAGAACTGCAATCGGGGCACAATTGCAGATTTTGAAATTTTTTGGATCAAAATTCGCTATAGTAAGGTAATTTTCAAAAAAATCTAATTTTCTATGAAATGTCTGGAAATAATTAAACAATCAAGAAGCACGTTGGCATAACAATTAGAGGTTACAAAACCTATACTTAGAGGTATCAAGGAGAGCAATCGGGGCACAATTGCAGATTTTGAAATTTTTTGGATCAAAAATCGCTGATCAATAGTAAGGTGATTTTCAAAAAAATCGAATTTTCTATGAAATGTCTGGAAATAATTAAACAATCAAGAAGCACTTTGGCATAACAATTAGAGGTTACGAAACCTATACTTAGAGGTATCAAGAACTGCAATCGGAGCACAATTGCAGATTTTGAAATTTTTTGGATCAAAATTCGCTGATCTATAGTAAGGTGATTTTCAAAAAAATCGAATTTTCTATGAAATGTCTGGAAATAATCAAACAATTAGGAAGCGCGTTGGCACAACAATTATAGGTTACAAAACCTATACTTAGAGTTATCAAGAACTGCAATCGGAGCACAATTGCAGATTTTGAAATTTTTTGGATCAAAATTCGCTGATCTATAGTAAGGTGATTTTCAAAATAATCGAATTTTCTATGAAATGTCTGGAAATAATCAAACAAACAAAAAGCGCGTTGGCACAACAATTAGAGGTTACAAAACCTATACTTAGAGGTATCAAGAACAGTAATCGGGGCACAATTGCAGATTTTGAAATTTTTTGGATGAAAATTCGCTGATCTATAGTAAGGTGATTTTCAAAAAAATCGAATTTTCTATGAAATGTCTGGAAATAATCAAACAATCAGATGGCGCATTGGCACAGCAATTAGAGGTTACAAAACCTATGCTTAGATGTATCAATAATAGCAATCGGAGCACAATTGCAGATTTTGAAATTTTTTGGATCAAAATTCGCTGATCAATAGTAAGGTGATTTTCAAAATAATCGAATTTTCTATGAAATGTCTGGAAATAATCAAACAATTAGGAAGCGCGTTGGCACAACAATTATAGGTTACAAAACCTATACTTAGAGTTATCAAGAACTGCAATCGGAGCACAATTGCAGATTTTGAAATTTTTTGGATCAAAATTCGCTGATCTATAGTAAGGTGATTTTCAAAAAAATCGAATTTTCTATGAAATGTCTGGAAATAATCAAACAATCAGATGGCGCATTGGCACAGCAATTAGAGGTTACAAAACCTATGCTTAGAGGTATCAATAATAGCAATCGGAGCACAATTGCAGATTTTGAAATTTTTTGGATCAAAATTCGCTGATCAATAGTAAGGTGATTTTCAAAATAATCGAATTTTCTATGAAATGTCTGGAAATAATCAAACAATTAGGAAGCGCGTTGGCACAACAATTATAGGTTACAAAACCTATACTTAGAGTTATCAAGAACTGCAATCGGAGCACAATTGCAGATTTTGAAATTTTTTGGATCAAAATTCGCTGATCTATAGTAAGGTGATTTTCAAAAAAATCGAATTTTCTATGAAATGTCTGGAAATAATCAAACAATCAGATGGCGCATTGGCACAGCAATTAGAGGTTACAAAACCTATACTTAGAGGTATCAAGAACAGTAATCGGGGCACAATTGCAGATTTTGAAATTTTTTGGATGAAAATTCGCTGATCTTTAGTAAGGTGATTTTAAAAAAAATCGAATTTTCTATGAAATGTCTGGAAATAATTAAACAATCAAGAAGCGCGTTGGCATAACAATTAGAGGTTACGAAACCTATACTTAGAGGTATCAAGAACTGAAATCGGAGCACAATTGCAGATTTTGAAATTTTTTGGATCAAAATTCGCTGATATATTGTAAGGTGATTTTCAAAAAAATCGAATTTTCTATGAAATGTCTGGAAATAATTAAACAATCAAGAAGCACGTTGGCATAACAATTAGAGGTTACAAAATCTATTCTTAGAGGTATCAAGAACTGCAATCGGAGCACAATTGCAGATTTTGAAATTTTTTGGATCAAAATTCGCTGATCTATATTAAGGTGATTTTCAAAAAAATCGAATTTTCTATGAAATGTCTGGAAATAATCAAACAATTAGAAAGCGCGTTGGCACAACAAATATAGGTTACAAAACCTATACTTAGAGGTATCAAGAACTGCAATCGGAGCACAATTGCAGATTTTGAAATTTTTTGGATCAAAATTCACTGATCTATAGTAAGTTGATTTTCAAAATAATCGAATTTTCTATGAAATGTCTGGAAATAATCCAGCAATCAGAAGGCACGTCGGCACAACAATTAGAGGTTACAAAACCTATACTTAGAGGTATTAAGAACTGCAATCGGGGCACAATTGGAGATTTTGAAATTTTTTGGATCAAAATTCACTGATCTATAGTAAGGTGATTTTGAAAATAATCGAATTTTCTATGAAATGTCTGGAAATAATCCAGCAATCAGAAGGCACGTCAGCACAACAATTAGAGGTTACAAAACCTATACTTAGAGGTATTAAGAACTGCAATCGGGACACAATTGGAGATTTTGAAATTTTTTGGATCAAATTTCACTGATCTATTGTAAGGTGATTTTCAAAATAATCGAATTTTCTATGAAATGTCTGGAAATAATCCAGCAATCAGAAGGCACGTCAGCACAACAATTAGAGGTTACAAAACCTATACTTAGAGGTATTAAGAACTGCAATCGGGGCACAATTGGAGATTTTGAAATTTTTTGGATCAAATTTCACTGATCTATAGTAAGGTGATTTTGAAAATAATCGAATTTTCTATGAAATGTCTGGAAATAATCCAGCAATCAGAAGGCACGTCGGCACAACAATTAGAGGTTACAAAACCTATACTTAGAGGTATTAAGAACTGCAATCGGGGCACAATTGGAGATTTTGAAATTTTTTGGATCAAAATTCACTGATCTATAGTAAGTTGATTTTCAAAATAATCGAATTTTCTATGAAATGTCTGGAAATAATCCAGCAATCAGAAGGCACGTCGGCACAACAATTAGAGGTTACAAAACCTATACTTAGAGGTATTAAGAACTGCAATCGGGGCACAATTGGAGATTTTGAAATTTTTTGGATCAAATTTCACTGATCTATAGTAAGGTGATTTTCAAAATAATCGAATTTTCTATGAAATGTCTGGAAATAATCCAGAAATCAGAAGGCACGTCGGCACAACAATTAGAGGTTACAAAACCTATACTTAGAGGTATTAAGAACTGCAATCGGGGCACAATTGGAGATTTTGAAATTTTTTGGATCAAATTTCACTGATCTATAGTAAGGTGATTTTCAAAATAATCGAATTTTCTATGAAATGTCTGGAAATAATCCAGAAATCAGAAGGCACGTCGGCACAACAATTAGAGGTTACAAAACCTATACTTAGAGGTATTAAGAACTGCAATCGGGGGACAATTGGAGATTTTGAAATTTTTTGGATCAAATTTCACTGATCTATAGTAAGGTGATTTTCAAAATAATCGAATTTTCTATGAAATGTCTGGAAATAATCCAGCAATCAGAAGGCACGTCGGCACAACAATTAGAGGTTACAAAACCTATACTTAGAGGTATTAAGAACTGCAATCGGGGCACAATTGGAGATTTTGAAATTTTTTGGATCAAAATTCACTGATCTATAGTAAGGTGATTTTCAAAATAATCGAATTTTCTATGAAATGTCTGGAAATAATCCAGAAATCAGAAGGCACGTCGGCACAACAATTAGAGGTTACAAAACCTATACTTAGAGGGATTAAGAACTGCAATCGGGGCACAATTGGAGATTTTGAAATTTTTTGGCTCAAATTTCACTGATCTATAGTAAGGTGATTTTCAAAATAATCGAATTTTCTATGAAATGTCTGGAAATAATCCAGAAATCAGAAGGCACGTCGGCACAACAATTAGAGGTTACAAAACCTATACTTAGAGGTATTAAGAACTGCAATCGGGGGACAATTGGAGATTTTAAAATTTTTTGGATCAAAATTCACTGATCTATAGTAAGGTGATTTTCAAAATAATCGAATTTTCTATGAAATGTCTGGAAATAATCCAGCAATCAGAAGGCACGTCGGCACAACAATTAGTGGTTACAAAACCTATACTTAGAGGTACTAAGAACTGCAATCGGGGGACAATTGGAGATTTTGAAATTTTTTGGATCAAATTTCACTGATCTATAGTAAGGTGATTTTCAAAATAATCGAATTTTCTATGAAATGTCTGGAAATAATCCAGCAATCAGAAGGCACGTCGGCACAACAATTAGAGGTTACAAAACCTATACTTAGAGGTATTAAGAACTGCAATCGGGGCACAATTGGAGATTTTGAAATTTTTTGGATCAAAATTCACTGATCTATAGTAAGGTGATTTTCAAAATAATCGAATTTTCTATGAAATGTCTGGAAATAATCCAGCAATCAGAAGGCACGTCGGCACAACAATTAGAGGTTACAAAACCTATACTTAGAGGTATTAAGAACTGCAATCGGGGCACAATTGGAGATTTTGAAATTTTTTGGATCAAATTTCACTGATCTATAGTAAGGTGATTTTCAAAATAATCGAATTTTCTATGAAATGTCTGGAAATAATCCAGCAATCAGAAGGCACGTCGGCACAACAATTAGAGGTTACAAAACCTATACTTAGAGGTATTAAGAACTGCAATCGGGGCACAATTGGAGATTTTGAAATTTTTTAGATCAAATTTCACTGATCTATAGTAAGGTGATTTTCAAAATAATCGAATTTTCTATGAAATGTCTGGAAATAATCCAGCAATCAGAAGGCACGTCGGCACAACAATTAGAGGTTACAAAACCTATACTTAGAGGTATTAAGAACTGCAATCGGGGCACAATTGGAGATTTTGAAATTTTTTGGATCAAAATTCACTGATCTATAGTAAGATGATTTTAAAATAATCGAATTTTCTATGAAATGTCTGGAAATAATCCAGAAATCAGAAGGCACGTCGGCACAACAATTACAGGTTACAAAACCTATACTTAGAGGTATTAAGAACTGCAATCGGGGCACAATTGGAGATTTTGAAATTTTTTGGATCAAATTTCACTGATCTATAGTAAGATGATTTTCAAAATAATCGAATTTTCTATGAAATGTCTGGAAATAATCCAGAAATCAGAAGGCACGTCGGCACAACAATTAGAGGTTACAAAACCTATACTTAGAGGTATTAAGAACTGCAATCGGGGCACAATTGGAGATTTTGAAATTTTTTGGATCAAAATTCACTGATCTATAGTAAGGTGATTTTCAAAATAATCGAATTTTCTATGAAATGTCTGGAAATAATCCAGCAATCACAAGGCACGTCGGCACAACAATTAGAGGTTACAAAACCTATACTTAGAGGTATTAAGAACTGCAATCGGGGGACAATTGGAGATTTTGAAATTTTTTGGATCAAAATTCGCTGATCTATATTAAGGTGATTTTCAAAAAAATCGAATTTTCTATGAAATGTCTGGAAATAATCAAACAATTAGAAAGCGCGTTGGCACAACAAATATAGGTTACAAAACCTATACTTAGAGGTATCAAGAACTGCAATCGGAGCACAATTGCAGATTTTGAAATTTTTTGGATCAAAATTCGCTGATCTATAGTAAGGTGATTTTCAAAAAAATCGAATTTTCTATGAAATGTCTGGAAATAATTAAACAATCAAGAAGCGCGTTGGCATAACAATTAGAGGTTACGAAACCTATACTTAGAGGTATCAAGAACTGCAATCGGAGCACAATTGCAGATTTTGAAATTTTTTGGATCAAAATTCACTGATCTATAGTAAGTTGATTTTCAAAATAATCGAATTTTCTATGAAATGTCTGGAAATAATCCAGCAATCAGAAGGCACGTCGGCACAACAATTAGAGGTTACAAAACCTATACTTAGAGGTATTAAGAACTGCAATCGGGGCACAATTGGAGATTTTGAAATTTTTTGGATCAAAATTCACTGATCTATAGTAAGGTGATTTTGAAAATAATCGAATTTTCTATGAAATGTCTGGAAATAATCCAGCAATCAGAAGGCACGTCAGCACAACAATTAGAGGTTACAAAACCTATACTTAGAGGTATTAAGAACTGCAATCGGGACACAATTGGAGATTTTGAAATTTCTTGGATCAAATTTCACTGATCTATTGTAAGGTGATTTTCAAAATAATCGAATTTTCTATGAAATGTCTGGAAATAATCCAGCAATCAGAAGGCACGTCAGCACAACAATTAGAGGTTACAAAACCTATACTTAGAGGTATCAAGAACTGCAATCGGGGCACAATTGCAGATTTTGAAATTTTTTGGATCAAAATTCGCTATAGTAAGGTAATTTTCAAAAAAATCTAATTTTCTATGAAATGTCTGGAAATAATTAAACAATCAAGAAGCACGTTGGCATAACAATTAGAGGTTACAAAACCTATACTTAGAGGTATCAAGGAGAGCAATCGGGGCACAATTGCAGATTTTGAAATTTTTTGGATCAAAAATCGCTGATCAATAGTAAGGTGATTTTCAAAAAAATCGAATTTTCTATGAAATGTCTGGAAATAATTAAACAATCAAGAAGCACTTTGGCATAACAATTAGAGGTTACGAAACCTATACTTAGAGGTATCAAGAACTGCAATCGGAGCACAATTGCAGATTTTGAAATTTTTTGGATCAAAATTCGCTGATCTATAGTAAGGTGATTTTCAAAAAAATCGAATTTTCTATGAAATGTCTGGAAATAATCAAACAATCAGATGGCGCATTGGCACAGCAATTAGAGGTTACAAAACCTATGCTTAGAGGTATCAATAATAGCAATCGGAGCACAATTGCAGATTTTGAAATTTTTTGGATCAAAATTCGCTGATCAATAGTAAGGTGATTTTCAAAATAATCGAATTTTCTATGAAATGTCTGGAAATAATCAAACAATTAGGAAGCGCGTTGGCACAACAATTATAGGTTACAAAACCTATACTTAGAGTTATCAAGAACTGCAATCGGAGCACAATTGCAGATTTTGAAATTTTTTGGATCAAAATTCGCTGATCTATAGTAAGGTGATTTTCAAAAAAATCGAATTTTCTATGAAATGTCTGGAAATAATCAAACAATCAGATGGCGCATTGGCACAGCAATTAGAGGTTACAAAACCTATGCTTAGAGGTATCAATAATAGCAATCGGAGCACAATTGCAGATTTTGAAATTTTTTGGATCAAAATTCGCTGATCAATAGTAAGGTGATTTTCAAAATAATCGAATTTTCTATGAAATGTCTGGAAATAATCAAACAATTAGGAAGCGCGTTGGCACAACAATTATAGGTTACAAAACCTATACTTAGAGTTATCAAGAACTGCAATCGGAGCACAATTGCAGATTTTGAAATTTTTTGGATCAAAATTCGCTGATCTATAGTAAGGTGATTTTCAAAAAAATCGAATTTTCTATGAAATGTCTGGAAATAATCAAACAATCAGATGGCGCATTGGCACAGCAATTAGAGGTTACAAAACCTATACTTAGAGGTATCAAGAACAGTAATCGGGGCACAATTGCAGATTTTGAAATTTTTTGGATGAAAATTCGCTGATCTTTAGTAAGGTGATTTTAAAAAAATCGAATTTTCTATGAAATGTCTGGAAATAATTAAACAATCAAGAAGCGCGTTGGCACAACAATTAGAGGTTACGAAACCTATACTTAGAGGTATCAAGAACTGCAATCGGAGCACAATTGCAGATTTTGAAATTTTTTGGATCAAAATTCGCTGATCTATAGTAAGGTGATTTTCAAAATAATCGAATTTTCTATGAAATGTCTGGAAATAATCAAACAATTAGGAAGCGCGTTGGCACAACAATTATAGGTTACAAAACCTATACTTAGAGGTATCAAGAACTGCAATCGGAGCACAATTGCAGATTTTGAAATTTTTTGGATCAAAATTCGCTGATCTATAGTAAGGTGATTTTCAAAAAAATCGAATTTTCTATGAAATGTCTTGAAATAATCAAACAAACAAAAAGCGCATTGGCACAACATTTATAGGTTACAAAACCTATACTTAGAGGTATCAGGAACAGCAATCGGGGCACAATTGCAGATTTTGAAATTTTTTGGATCAAAATTCGCTGATATATTGTAAGGTGATTTTCAAAAAAATCGAATTTTCTATGAAATGTCTGGAAATAATTAAACAATCAAGAAGCACGTTGGCATAACAATTAGAGGTTACAAAATCTATTCTTAGAGGTATCAAGAACTGCAATCGGAGCACAATTGCAGATTTTGAAATTTTTTGGATCAAAATTCGCTGATCTATATTAAGGTGATTTTCAAAAAAATCGAATTTTCTATGAAATGTCTGGAAATAATCAAACAATTAGAAAGCGCGTTGGCACAACAAATATAGGTTACAAAACCTATACTTAGAGGTATCAAGAACTGCAATCGGAGCACAATTGCAGATTTTGAAATTTTTTGGATCAAAATTCACTGATCTATAGTAAGTTGATTTTCAAAATAATCGAATTTTCTATGAAATGTCTGGAAATAATCCAGCAATCAGAAGGCACGTCGGCACAACAATTAGAGGTTACAAAACCTATACTTAGAGGTATTAAGAACTGCAATCGGGGCACAATTGGAGATTTTGAAATTTTTTGGATCAAAATTCACTGATCTATAGTAAGGTGATTTTGAAAATAATCGAATTTTCTATGAAATGTTTGGAAATAATCCAGCAATCAGAAGGCACGTCAGCACAACAATTAGAGGTTACAAAACCTATACTTAGAGGTATTAAGAACTGCAATCGGGACACAATTGGAGATTTTGAAATTTTTTGGATCAAATTTCACTGATCTATTGTAAGGTGATTTTCAAAATAATCGAATTTTCTATGAAATGTCTGGAAATAATCCAGCAATCAGAAGGCACGTCAGCACAACAATTAGAGGTTACAAAACCTATACTTAGAGGTATTAAGAACTGCAATCGGGGCACAATTGGAGATTTTGAAATTTTTTGGATCAAATTTCACTGATCTATAGTAAGGTGATTTTGAAAATAATCGAATTTTCTATGAAATGTCTGGAAATAATCCAGCAATCAGAAGGCACGTCGGCACAATAATTAGAGGTTACAAAACCTATACTTAGAGGTATTAAGAACTGCAATCGGGGCACAATTGGAGATTTTGAAATTTTTTGGATCAAAATTCACTGATCTATAGTAAGTTGATTTTCAAAATAATCGAATTTTCTATGAAATGTCTGGAAATAATCCAGCAATCAGAAGGCACGTCGGCACAACAATTAGAGGTTACAAAACCTATACTTAGAGGTATTAAGAACTGCAATCGGGGCACAATTGGAGATTTTGAAATTTTTTGGATCAAATTTCACTGATCTATAGTAAGGTGATTTTCAAAATAATCGAATTTTCTATGAAATGTCTGGAAATAATCCAGAAATCAGAAGGCACGTCGGCACAACAATTAGAGGTTACAAAACCTATACTTAGAGGTATTAAGAACTGCAATCGGGGCACAATTGGAGATTTTGAAATTTTTTGGATCAAATTTCACTGATCTATAGTAAGGTGATTTTCAAAATAATCGAATTTTCTATGAAATGTCTGGAAATAATCCAGAAATCAGAAGGCACGTCGGCACAACAATTAGAGGTTACAAAACCTATACTTAGAGGTATTAAGAACTGCAATCGGGGGACAATTGGAGATTTTGAAATTTTTTGGATCAAATTTCACTGATCTATAGTAAGGTGATTTTCAAAATAATCGAATTTTCTATGAAATGTCTGGAAATAATCCAGAAATCAGAAGGCACGTCGGCACAACAATTAGAGGTTACAAAACCTATACTTAGAGGTATTAAGAACTGCAATCGGGGCACAATTGGAGATTTTGAAATTTTTTGGATCAAAATTCGCTATAGTAAGGTAATTTTCAAAAAAATCTAATTTTCTATGAAATGTCTGGAAATAATTAAACAATCAAGAAGCACGTTGGCATAACAATTAGAGGTTACAAAACCTATACTTAGAGGTATCAAGGAGAGCAATCGGGGCACAATTGCAGATTTTGAAATTTTTTGGATCAAAAATCGCTGATCAATAGTAAGGTGATTTTCAAAAAAATCGAATTTTCTATGAAATGTCTGGAAATAATTAAACAATCAAGAAGCACTTTGGCATAACAATTAGAGGTTACGAAACCTATACTTAGAGGTATCAAGAACTGCAATCGGAGCACAATTGCAGATTTTGAAATTTTTTGGATCAAAATTCGCTGATCTATAGTAAGGTGATTTTCAAAAAAATCGAATTTTCTATGAAATGTCTGGAAATAATCAAACAATTAGGAAGCGCGTTGGCACAACAATTATAGGTTACAAAACCTATACTTAGAGTTATCAAGAACTGCAATCGGAGCACAATTGCAGATTTTGAAATTTTTTGGATCAAAATTCGCTGATCTATAGTAAGGTGATTTTCAAAATAATCGAATTTTCTATGAAATGTCTGGAAATAATCAAACAAACAAAAAGCGCGTTGGCACAACAATTAGAGGTTACAAAACCTATACTTAGAGGTATCAAGAACAGTAATCGGGGCACAATTGCAGATTTTGAAATTTTTTGGATGAAAATTCGCTGATCTATAGTAAGGTGATTTTAAAAAAAATCGAATTTTCTATGAAATGTCTGGAAATAATTAAACAATCAAGAAGCGCGTTGGCACAACAATTAGAGGTTACGAAACCTATACTTAGAGGTATCAAGAACTGCAATCGGAGCACAATTGCAGATTTTGAAATTTTTTGGATCAAAATTCGCTGATCTATAGTAAGGTGATTTTCAAAATAATCGAATTTTCTATGAAATGTCTGGAAATAATCAAACAATTAGGAAGCGCGTTGGCACAACAATTATAGGTTACAAAACCTATACTTAGAGGTATCAAGAACTGCAATCGGAGCACAATTGCAGATTTTGAAATTTTTTGGATCAAAATTCGCTGATCTATAGTAAGGTGATTTTCAAAAAAATCGAATTTTCTATGAAATGTCTTGAAATAATCAAACAAACAAAAAGCGCATTGGCACAACATTTATAGGTTACAAAACCTATACTTAGAGGTATCAGGAACAGCAATCGGGGCACAATTGCAGATTTTGAAATTTTTTGGATCAAAATTCGCTGATATATTGTAAGGTGATTTTCAAAAAAATCGAATTTTCTATGAAATGTCTGGAAATAATTAAACAATCAAGAAGCACGTTGGCATAACAATTAGAGGTTACAAAATCTATTCTTAGAGGTATCAAGAACTGCAATCGGAGCACAATTGCAGATTTTGAAATTTTTTGGATCAAAATTCGCTGATCTATATTAAGGTGATTTTCAAAAAAATCGAATTTTCTATGAAATGTCTGGAAATAATCAAACAATTAGAAAGCGCGTTGGCACAACAAATATAGGTTACAAAACCTATACTTAGAGGTATCAAGAACTGCAATCGGAGCACAATTGCAGATTTTGAAATTTTTTGGATCAAAATTCACTGATCTATAGTAAGTTGATTTTCAAAATAATCGAATTTTCTATGAAATGTCTGGAAATAATCCAGCAATCAGAAGGCACGTCGGCACAACAATTAGAGGTTACAAAACCTATACTTAGAGGTATTAAGAACTGCAATCGGGGCACAATTGGAGATTTTGAAATTTTTTGGATCAAAATTCACTGATCTATAGTAAGGTGACTTTGAAATTAATCGAATTTTCTATGAAATGTCTGGAAATAATCCAGCAATCAGAAGGCACGTCAGCACAACAATTAGAGGTTACAAAACCTATACTTAGAGGTATTAAGAACTGCAATCGGGACACAATTGGAGATTTTGAAATTTTTTGGATCAAATTTCACTGATCTATTGTAAGGTGATTTTCAAAATAATCGAATTTTCTATGAAATGTCTGGAAATAATCCAGCAATCAGAAGGCACGTCAGCACAACAATTAGAGGTTACAAAACCTATACTTAGAGGTATTAAGAACTGCAATCGGGGCACAATTGGAGATTTTGAAATTTTTTGGATCAAATTTCACTGATCTATAGTAAGGTGATTTTGAAAATAATCGAATTTTCTATGAAATGTCTGGAAATAATCCAGCAATCAGAAGGCACGTCGGCACAACAATTAGAGGTTACAAAACCTATACTTAGAGGTATTAAGAACTGCAATCGGGGCACAATTGGAGATTTTGAAATTTTTTGGATCAAAATTCACTGATCTATAGTAAGTTGATTTTCAAAATAATCGAATTTTCTATGAAATGTCTGGAAATAATCCAGCAATCAGAAGGCACGTCGGCACAACAATTAGAGGTTACAAAACCTATACTTAGAGGTATCAAGAACTGCAATCGGGGCACAATTGCAGATTTTGAAATTTTTTGGATCAAAATTCGCTATAGTAAGGTAATTTTCAAAAAAATCTAATTTTCTATGAAATGTCTGGAAATAATTAAACAATCAAGAAGCACGTTGGCATAACAATTAGAGGTTACAAAACCTATACTTAGAGGTATCAAGGAGAGCAATCGGGGCACAATTGCAGATTTGAAATTTTTTGGATCAAAAATCGCTGATCAATAGTAAGGTGATTTTCAAAAAAATCGAATTTTCTATGAAATGTCTGGAAATAATTAAACAATCAAGAAGCACTTTGGCATAACAATTAGAGGTTACGAAACCTATACTTAGAGGTATCAAGAACTGCAATCGGAGCACAATTGCAGATTTTGAAATTTTTTGGATCAAAATTCGCTGATCTATAGTAAGGTGATTTTCAAAAAAATCGAATTTTCTATGAAATGTCTGGAAATAATCAAACAATTAGGAAGCGCGTTGGCACAACAATTATAGGTTACAAAACCTATACTTAGAGTTATCAAGAACTGCAATCGGAGCACAATTGCAGATTTTGAAATTTTTTGGATCAAAATTCACTGATCTATAGTAAGGTGATTTTCAAAAAAATCGAATTTTCTATGAAATGTCTGGAAATAATCAAACAATCAGATGGCGCATTGGCACAGCAATTAGAGGTTACAAAACCTATACTTAGAGGTATCAAGAACAGTAATCGGGGCACAATTGCAGATTTTGAAATTTTTTGGATGAAAATTCGCTGATCTTTAGTAAGGTGATTTTAAAAAAAATCGAATTTTCTATGAAATGTCTGGAAATAATTAAACAATCAAGAAGCGCGTTGGCACAACAATTAGAGGTTACGAAACCTATACTTAGAGGTATCAAGAACTGCAATCGGAGCACAATTGCAGATTTTGAAATTTTTTGGATCAAATTTCACTGATCTATAGTAAGGTGATTTTCAAAATAATCGAATTTTCTATGAAATGTCTGGAAATAATCCAGAAATCAGAAGGCACGTCGGCACAACAATTAGAGGTTACAAAACCTATACTTAGAGGTATTAAGAACTGCAATCGGGGCACAATTGGAGATTTTGAAATTTTTTGGATCAAATTTCACTGATCTATAGTAAGGTGATTTTGAAAATAATCGAATTTTCTATGAAATGTCTGGAAATAATCCAGCAATCAGAAGGCACGTCGGCACAACAATTAGAGGTTACAAAACCTATACTTAGAGGTATTAAGAACTGCAATCGGGGCACAATTGGAGATTTTGAAATTTTTTGGATCAAAATTCACTGATCTATAGTAAGTTGATTTTCAAAATAATCGAATTTTCTATGAAATGTCTGGAAATAATCCAGCAATCAGAAGGCACGTCGGCACAACAATTAGAGGTTACAAAACCTATACTTAGAGGTATTAAGAACTGCAATCGGGGCACAATTGGAGATTTTGAAATTTTTTGGATCAAATTTCACTGATCTATAGTAAGGTGATTTTCAAAATAATCGAATTTTCTATGAAATGTCTGGAAATAATCCAGAAATCAGAAGGCACGTCGGCACAACAATTAGAGGTTACAAAACCTATACTTAGAGGTATTAAGAACTGCAATCGGGGCACAATTGGAGATTTTGAAATTTTTTGGATCAAATTTCACTGATCTATAGTAAGGTGATTTTCAAAATAATCGAATTTTCTATGAAATGTCTGGAAATAATCCAGAAATCAGAAGGCACGTCGGCACAACAATTAGAGGTTACAAAACCTATACTTAGAGGTATTAAGAACTGCAATCGGGGGACAATTGGAGATTTTGAAATTTTTTGGATCAAATTTCACTGATCTATAGTAAGGTGATTTTCAAAATAATCGAATTTTCTATGAAATGTCTGGAAATAATCCAGCAATCAGAAGGCACGTCGGCACAACAATTAGAGGTTACAAAACCTATACTTAGAGGTATTAAGAACTGCAATCGGGGCACAATTGCAGATTTTGAAATTTTTTGGATCAAAATTCGCTATAGTAAGGTAATTTTCAAAAAAATCTAATTTTCTATGAAATGTCTGGAAATAATTAAACAATCAAGAAGCACGTTGGCATAACAATTAGAGGTTACAAAACCTATACTTAGAGGTATCAAGGAGAGCAATCGGGGCACAATTGCAGATTTTGAAATTTTTTGGATCAAAAATCGCTGATCAATAGTAAGGTGATTTTCAAAAAAATCGAATTTTCTATGAAATGTCTGGAAATAATTAAACAATCAAGAAGCACTTTGGCATAACAATTAGAGGTTACGAAACCTATACTTAGAGGTATCAAGAACTGCAATCGGAGCACAATTGCAGATTTTGAAATTTTTTGGATCAAAATTCGCTGATCTATAGTAAGGTGATTTTCAAAAAAATCGAATTTTCTATGAAATGTCTGGAAATAATCAAACAATTAGGAAGCGCGTTGGCACAACAATTATAGGTTACAAAACCTATACTTAGAGTTATCAAGAACTGCAATCGGAGCACAATTGCAGATTTTGAAATTTTTTGGATCAAAATTCGCTGATCTATAGTAAGGTGATTTTCAAAATATACGAATTTTCTATGAAATGTCTGGAAATAATCAAACAAACAAAAAGCGCGTTGGCACAACAATTAGAGGTTACAAAACCTATACTTAGAGGTATCAAGAACAGTAATCGGGGCACAATTGCAGATTTTGAAATTTTTTGGATGAAAATTCGCTGATCTATAGTAAGGTGATTTTCAAAAAAATCGAATTTTCTATGAAATGTCTGGAAATAATCAAACAATCAGATGGCGCATTGGCACAGCAATTAGAGGTTACAAAACCTATGCTTAGAGGTATCAATAATAGCAATCGGAGCACAATTGCAGATTTTGAAATTTTTTGGATCAAAATTCGCTGATCAATAGTAAGGTGATTTTCAAAATAATCGAATTTTCTATGAAATGTCTGGAAATAATCAAACAATTAGGAAGCGCGTTGGCACAACAATTATAGGTTACAAAACCTATACTTAGAGTTATCAAGAACTGCAATCGGAGCACAATTGCAGATTTTGAAATTTTTTGGATCAAAATTCGCTGATCTATAGTAAGGTGATTTTCAAAAAAATCGAATTTTCTATGAAATGTCTGGAAATAATCAAACAATCAGATGGCGCATTGGCACAGCAATTAGAGGTTACAAAACCTATGCTTAGAGGTATCAATAATAGCAATCGGAGCACAATTGCAGATTTTGAAATTTTTTGGATCAAAATTCGCTGATCAATATTAAGGTGATTTTCAAAATAATCGAATTTTCTATGAAATGTCTGGAAATAATCAAACAATTAGGAAGCGCGTTGGCACAACAATTATAGGTTACAAAACCTATACTTAGAGTTATCAAGAACTGCAATCGGAGCACAATTGCAGATTTTGAAATTTTTTGGATCAAAATTCGCTGATCTATAGTAAGGTGATTTTCAAAAAAATCGAATTTTCTATGAAATGTCTGGAAATAATCAAACAATCAGATGGCGCATTGGCACAGCAATTAGAGGTTACAAAACCTATACTTAGAGGTATCAAGAACAGTAATCGGGGCACAATTGCAGATTTTGAAATTTTTTGGATGAAAATTCGCTGATCTTTAGTAAGGTGATTTTAAAAAAAAACGAATTTTCTATGAAATGTCTGGAAATAATTAAACAATCAAGAAGCGCGTTGGCACAACAATTAGAGGTTACGAAACCTATACTTAGAGGTATCAAGAACTGCAATCGGAGCACAATTGCAGATTTTGAAATTTTTTGGATCAAAATTCGCTGATCTATAGTAAGGTGATTTTCAAAATAATCGAATTTTCTATGAAATGTCTGGAAATAATCAAACAATTAGGAAGCGCGTTGGCACAACAATTATAGGTTACAAAACCTATACTTAGAGGTATCAAGAACTGCAATCGGAGCACAATTGCAGATTTTGAAATTTTTTGGATCAAAATTCGCTGATCTATAGTAAGGTGATTTTCAACATAATCGAATTTTCTATGAAATGTCTGGAAATAATCAAACAATTAGAAAGCGCGTTGGCACAACAAATATAGGTTACAAAACCTATACTTAGAGGTATCAAGAACTGCAATCGGAGCACAATTGCAGATTTTGAAATTTTTTGGATCAAAATTCACTGATCTATAGTAAGTTGATTTTCAAAATAATCGAATTTTCTATGAAATGTCTGGAAATAATCCAGCAATCAGAAGGCACGTCGGCACAACAATTAGAGGTTACAAAACCTATACTTAGAGGTATTAAGAACTGCAATCGGGGCACAATTGGAGATTTTGAAATTTTTTGGATCAAAATTCACTGATCTATAGTAAGGTGATTTTGAAAATAATCGAATTTTCTATGAAATGTCTGGAAATAATCCAGCAATCAGAAGGCACGTCAGCACAACAATTAGAGGTTACAAAACCTATACTTAGAGGTATTAAGAACTGCAATCGGGACACAATTGGAGATTTTGAAATTTTTTGGATCAAATTTCACTGATCTATTGTAAGGTGATTTTCAAAATAATCGAATTTTCTATGAAATGTCTGGAAATAATCCAGCAATCAGAAGGCACGTCAGCACAACAATTAGAGGTTACAAAACCTATACTTAGAGGTATTAAGAACTGCAATCGGGGCACAATTGGAGATTTTGAAATTTTTTGGATCAAATTTCACTGATCTATAGTAAGGTGATTTTGAAAATAATCGAATTTTCTATGAAATGTCTGGAAATAATCCAGCAATCAGAAGGCACGTCGGCACAACAATTAGAGGTTACAAAACCTATACTTAGAGGTATTAAGAACTGCAATCGGGGCACAATTGGAGATTTTGAAATTTTTTGGATCAAAATTCACTGATCTATAGTAAGTTGATTTTCAAAATAATCGAATTTTCTATGAAATGTCTGGAAATAATCCAGCAATCAGAAGGCACGTCGGCACAACAATTAGAGGTTACAAAACCTATACTTAGAGGTATTAAGAACTGCAATCGGGGCACAATTGGAGATTTTGAAATTTTTTGGATCAAATTTCACTGATCTATAGTAAGGTGATTTTCAAAATAATCGAATTTTCTATGAAATGTCTGGAAATAATCCAGAAATCAGAAGGCACGTCGGCACAACAATTAGAGGTTACAAAACCTATACTTAGAGGTATTAAGAACTGCAATCGGGGCACAATTGGAGATTTTGAAATTTTTTGGATCAAATTTCACTGATCTATAGTAAGGTGATTTTCAAAATAATCGAATTTTCTATGAAATGTCTGGAAATAATCCAGAAATCAGAAGGCACGTCGGCACAACAATTAGAGGTTACAAAACCTATACTTAGAGGTATTAAGAACTGCAATCGGGGGACAATTGGAGATTTTGAAATTTTTTGGATCAAATTTCACTGATCTATAGTAAGGTGATTTTCAAAATAATCGAATTTTCTATGAAATGTCTGGAAATAATCCAGCAATCAGAAGGCACGTCGGCACAACAATTAGAGGTTACAAAACCTATACTTAGAGGTATTAAGAACTGCAATCGGGGCACAATTGGAGATTTTGAAATTTTTTGGATCAAAATTCACTGATCTATAGTAAGGTGATTTTCAAAATAATCGAATTTTCTATGAAATGTCTGGAAATAATCCAGAAATCAGAAGGCACGTCGGCACAACAATTAGAGGTTACAAAACCTATACTTAGAGGGATTAAGAACTGCAATCGGGGCACAATTGGAGATTTTGAAATTTTTTGGCTCAAATTTCACTGATCTATAGTAAGGTGATTTTCAAAATAATCGAATTTTCTATGAAATGTCTGGAAATAATCCAGAAATCAGAAGGCACGTCGGCACAACAATTAGAGGTTACAAAACCTATACTTAGAGGTATTAAGAACTGCAA
This sequence comes from Tipula helvola, assembly GCA_963556165.1. Taxonomy (NCBI): domain Eukaryota; kingdom Metazoa; phylum Arthropoda; class Insecta; order Diptera; family Tipulidae; genus Tipula; species Tipula helvola. The sequence goes on along the minus strand of OY744481.1, from coordinate 333,164,011 downwards.
TCGGGGGACAATTGGAGATTTTAAAATTTTTTGGATCAAAATTCACTGATCTATAGTAAGGTGATTTTCAAAATAATCGAATTTTCTATGAAATGTCTGGAAATAATCCAGCAATCAGAAGGCACGTCGGCACAACAATTAGTGGTTACAAAACCTATACTTAGAGGTACTAAGAACTGCAATCGGGGGACAATTGGAGATTTTGAAATTTTTTGGATCAAATTTCACTGATCTATAGTAAGGTGATTTTCAAAATAATCGAATTTTCTATGAAATGTCTGGAAATAATCCAGCAATCAGAAGGCACGTCGGCACAACAATTAGAGGTTACAAAACCTATACTTAGAGGTATTAAGAACTGCAATCGGGGCACAATTGGAGATTTTGAAATTTTTTGGATCAAAATTCACTGATCTATAGTAAGGTGATTTTCAAAATAATCGAATTTTCTATGAAATGTCTGGAAATAATCCAGCAATCAGAAGGCACGTCGGCACAACAATTAGAGGTTACAAAACCTATACTTAGAGGTATTAAGAACTGCAATCGGGGCACAATTGGAGATTTTGAAATTTTTTGGATCAAATTTCACTGATCTATAGTAAGGTGATTTTCAAAATAATCGAATTTTCTATGAAATGTCTGGAAATAATCCAGCAATCAGAAGGCACGTCGGCACAACAATTAGAGGTTACAAAACCTATACTTAGAGGTATTAAGAACTGCAATCGGGGCACAATTGGAGATTTTGAAATTTTTTAGATCAAATTTCACTGATCTATAGTAAGGTGATTTTCAAAATAATCGAATTTTCTATGAAATGTCTGGAAATAATCCAGCAATCAGAAGGCACGTCGGCACAACAATTAGAGGTTACAAAACCTATACTTAGAGGTATTAAGAACTGCAATCGGGGCACAATTGGAGATTTTGAAATTTTTTGGATCAAAATTCACTGATCTATAGTAAGATGATTTTAAAATAATCGAATTTTCTATGAAATGTCTGGAAATAATCCAGAAATCAGAAGGCACGTCGGCACAACAATTACAGGTTACAAAACCTATACTTAGAGGTATTAAGAACTGCAATCGGGGCACAATTGGAGATTTTGAAATTTTTTGGATCAAATTTCACTGATCTATAGTAAGATGATTTTCAAAATAATCGAATTTTCTATGAAATGTCTGGAAATAATCCAGAAATCAGAAGGCACGTCGGCACAACAATTAGAGGTTACAAAACCTATACTTAGAGGTATTAAGAACTGCAATCGGGGCACAATTGGAGATTTTGAAATTTTTTGGATCAAAATTCACTGATCTATAGTAAGGTGATTTTCAAAATAATCGAATTTTCTATGAAATGTCTGGAAATAATCCAGCAATCAGAAGGCACGTCGGCACAACAATTAGAGGTTACAAAACCTATACTTAGAGGTATTAAGAACTGCAATCGGGGCACAATTGGAGATTTTGAAATTTTTTGGATCAAAATTCGCTGATCTATATTAAGGTGATTTTCAAAAAAATCGAATTTTCTATGAAATGTCTGGAAATAATCAAACAATTAGAAAGCGCGTTGGCACAACAAATATAGGTTACAAAACCTATACTTAGAGGTATCAAGAACTGCAATCGGAGCACAATTGCAGATTTTGAAATTTTTTGGATCAAAATTCGCTGATCTATAGTAAGGTGATTTTCAAAAAAATCGAATTTTCTATGAAATGTCTGGAAATAATTAAACAATCAAGAAGCGCGTTGGCATAACAATTAGAGGTTACGAAACCTATACTTAGAGGTATCAAGAACTGCAATCGGAGCACAATTGCAGATTTTGAAATTTTTTGGATCAAAATTCACTGATCTATAGTAAGTTGATTTTCAAAATAATCGAATTTTCTATGAAATGTCTGGAAATAATCCAGCAATCAGAAGGCACGTCGGCACAACAATTAGAGGTTACAAAACCTATACTTAGAGGTATTAAGAACTGCAATCGGGGCACAATTGGAGATTTTGAAATTTTTTGGATCAAAATTCACTGATCTATAGTAAGGTGATTTTGAAAATAATCGAATTTTCTATGAAATGTCTGGAAATAATCCAGCAATCAGAAGGCACGTCGGCACAACAATTAGAGGTTACAAAACCTATACTTAGAGGTATTAAGAACTGCAATCGGGGCACAATTGGAGATTTTGAAATTTTTTGGATCAAAATTCACTGATCTATAGTAAGATGATTTTAAAATAATCGAATTTTCTATGAAATGTCTGGAAATAATCCAGAAATCAGAAGGCACGTCGGCACAACAATTACAGGTTACAAAACCTATACTTAGAGGTATTAAGAACTGCAATCGGGGCACAATTGGAGATTTTGAAATTTTTTGGATCAAATTTCACTGATCTATAGTAAGATGATTTTCAAAATAATCGAATTTTCTATGAAATGTCTGGAAATAATCCAGAAATCAGAAGGCACGTCGGCACAACAATTAGAGGTTACAAAACCTATACTTAGAGGTATTAAGAACTGCAATCGGGGCACAATTGGAGATTTTGAAATTTTTTGGATCAAAATTCACTGATCTATAGTAAGGTGATTTTCAAAATAATCGAATTTTCTATGAAATGTCTGGAAATAATCCAGCAATCAGAAGGCACGTCGGCACAACAATTAGAGGTTACAAAACCTATACTTAGAGGTATTAAGAACTGCAATCGGGGCACAATTGGAGATTTTGAAATTTTTTGGATCAAAATTCGCTGATCTATATTAAGGTGATTTTCAAAAAAATCGAATTTTCTATGAAATGTCTGGAAATAATCAAACAATTAGAAAGCGCGTTGGCACAACAAATATAGGTTACAAAACCTATACTTAGAGGTATCAAGAACTGCAATCGGAGCACAATTGCAGATTTTGAAATTTTTTGGATCAAAATTCGCTGATCTATAGTAAGGTGATTTTCAAAAAAATCGAATTTTCTATGAAATGTCTGGAAATAATTAAACAATCAAGAAGCGCGTTGGCATAACAATTAGAGGTTACGAAACCTATACTTAGAGGTATCAAGAACTGCAATCGGAGCACAATTGCAGATTTTGAAATTTTTTGGATCAAAATTCACTGATCTATAGTAAGTTGATTTTCAAAATAATCGAATTTTCTATGAAATGTCTGGAAATAATCCAGCAATCAGAAGGCACGTCGGCACAACAATTAGAGGTTACAAAACCTATACTTAGAGGTATTAAGAACTGCAATCGGGGCACAATTGGAGATTTTGAAATTTTTTGGATCAAAATTCACTGATCTATAGTAAGGTGATTTTGAAAATAATCGAATTTTCTATGAAATGTCTGGAAATAATCCAGCAATCAGAAGGCACGTCAGCACAACAATTAGAGGTTACAAAACCTATACTTAGAGGTATTAAGAACTGCAATCGGGGCACAATTGGAGATTTTGAAATTTTTTGGATCAAATTTCACTGATCTATAGTAAGATGATTTTCAAAATAATCGAATTTTCTATGAAATGTCTGGAAATAATCCAGAAATCAGAAGGCACGTCGGCACAACAATTAGAGGTTACAAAACCTATACTTAGAGGTATTAAGAACTGCAATCGGGGCACAATTGGAGATTTTGAAATTTTTTGGATCAAAATTCACTGATCTATAGTAAGGTGATTTTCAAAATAATCGAATTTTCTATGAAATGTCTGGAAATAATCCAGCAATCAGAAGGCACGTCGGCACAACAATTAGAGGTTACAAAACCTATACTTAGAGGTATTAAGAACTGCAATCGGGGCACAATTGGAGATTTTGAAATTTTTTGGATCAAAATTCGCTGATCTATATTAAGGTGATTTTCAAAAAAATCGAATTTTCTATGAAATGTCTGGAAATAATCAAACAATTAGAAAGCGCGTTGGCACAACAAATATAGGTTACAAAACCTATACTTAGAGGTATCAAGAACTGCAATCGGAGCACAATTGCAGATTTTGAAATTTTTTGGATCAAAATTCGCTGATCTATAGTAAGGTGATTTTCAAAAAAATCGAATTTTCTATGAAATGTCTGGAAATAATTAAACAATCAAGAAGCGCGTTGGCATAACAATTAGAGGTTACGAAACCTATACTTAGAGGTATCAAGAACTGCAATCGGAGCACAATTGCAGATTTTGAAATTTTTTGGATCAAAATTCACTGATCTATAGTAAGTTGATTTTCAAAATAATCGAATTTTCTATGAAATGTCTGGAAATAATCCAGCAATCAGAAGGCACGTCGGCACAACAATTAGAGGTTACAAAACCTATACTTAGAGGTATTAAGAACTGCAATCGGGGCACAATTGGAGATTTTGAAATTTTTTGGATCAAAATTCACTGATCTATAGTAAGGTGATTTTGAAAATAATCGAATTTTCTATGAAATGTCTGGAAATAATCCAGCAATCAGAAGGCACGTCAGCACAACAATTAGAGGTTACAAAACCTATACTTAGAGGTATTAAGAACTGCAATCGGGACACAATTGGAGATTTTGAAATTTTTTGGCTCAAATTTCACTGATCTATAGTAAGGTGATTTTCAAAATAATCGAATTTTCTATGAAATGTCTGGAAATAATCCAGAAATCAGAAGGCACGTCGGCACAACAATTAGAGGTTACAAAACCTATACTTAGAGGTATTAAGAACTGCAATCGGGGGACAATTGGAGATTTTAAAATTTTTTGGATCAAAATTCACTGATCTATAGTAAGGTGATTTTCAAAATAATCGAATTTTCTATGAAATGTCTGGAAATAATCCAGCAATCAGAAGGCACGTCGGCACAACAATTAGTGGTTACAAAACCTATACTTAGAGGTACTAAGAACTGCAATCGGGGGACAATTGGAGATTTTGAAATTTTTTGGATCAAATTTCACTGATCTATAGTAAGGTGATTTTCAAAATAATCGAATTTTCTATGAAATGTCTGGAAATAATCCAGCAATCAGAAGGCACGTCGGCACAACAATTAGAGGTTACAAAACCTATACTTAGAGGTATTAAGAACTGCAATCGGGGCACAATTGGAGATTTTGAAATTTTTTGGATCAAAATTCACTGATCTATAGTAAGGTGATTTTCAAAATAATCGAATTTTCTATGAAATGTCTGGAAATAATCCAGCAATCAGAAGGCACGTCGGCACAACAATTAGAGGTTACAAAACCTATACTTAGAGGTATTAAGAACTGCAATCGGGGCACAATTGGAGATTTTGAAATTTTTTGGATCAAATTTCACTGATCTATAGTAAGGTGATTTTCAAAATAATCGAATTTTCTATGAAATGTCTGGAAATAATCCAGCAATCAGAAGGCACGTCGGCACAACAATTAGAGGTTACAAAACCTATACTTAGAGGTATTAAGAACTGCAATCGGGGCACAATTGGAGATTTTGAAATTTTTTAGATCAAATTTCACTGATCTATAGTAAGGTGATTTTCAAAATAATCGAATTTTCTATGAAATGTCTGGAAATAATCCAGCAATCAGAAGGCACGTCGGCACAACAATTAGAGGTTACAAAACCTATACTTAGAGGTATTAAGAACTGCAATCGGGGCACAATTGGAGATTTTGAAATTTTTTGGATCAAAATTCACTGATCTATAGTAAGATGATTTTAAAATAATCGAATTTTCTATGAAATGTCTGGAAATAATCCAGAAATCAGAAGGCACGTCGGCACAACAATTACAGGTTACAAAACCTATACTTAGAGGTATTAAGAACTGCAATCGGGGCACAATTGGAGATTTTGAAATTTTTTGGATCAAATTTCACTGATCTATAGTAAGATGATTTTCAAAATAATCGAATTTTCTATGAAATGTCTGGAAATAATCCAGAAATCAGAAGGCACGTCGGCACAACAATTAGAGGTTACAAAACCTATACTTAGAGGTATTAAGAACTGCAATCGGGGCACAATTGGAGATTTTGAAATTTTTTGGATCAAAATTCACTGATCTATAGTAAGGTGATTTTCAAAATAATCGAATTTCTATGAAATGTCTGGAAATAATCCAGCAATCAGAAGGCACGTCGGCACAACAATTAGAGGTTACAAAACCTATACTTAGAGGTATTAAGAACTGCAATCGGGGCACAATTGGAGATTTTGAAATTTTTTGGATCAAAATTCGCTGATCTATATTAAGGTGATTTTCAAAAAAATCGAATTTTCTATGAAATGTCTGGAAATAATCAAACAATTAGAAAGCGCGTTGGCACAACAAATATAGGTTACAAAACCTATACTTAGAGGTATCAAGAACTGCAATCGGAGCACAATTGCAGATTTTGAAATTTTTTGGATCAAAATTCGCTGATCTATAGTAAGGTGATTTTCAAAAAAATCGAATTTTCTATGAAATGTCTGGAAATAATTAAACAATCAAGAAGCGCGTTGGCATAACAATTAGAGGTTACGAAACCTATACTTAGAGGTATCAAGAACTGCAATCGGAGCACAATTGCAGATTTTGAAATTTTTTGGATCAAAATTCACTGATCTATAGTAAGTTGATTTTCAAAATAATCGAATTTTCTATGAAATGTCTGGAAATAATCCAGCAATCAGAAGGCACGTCGGCACAACAATTAGAGGTTACAAAACCTATACTTAGAGGTATTAAGAACTGCAATCGGGGCACAATTGGAGATTTTGAAATTTTTTGGATCAAAATTCACTGATCTATAGTAAGGTGATTTTGAAAATAATCGAATTTTCTATGAAATGTCTGGAAATAATCCAGCAATCAGAAGGCACGTCAGCACAACAATTAGAGGTTACAAAACCTATACTTAGAGGTATTAAGAACTGCAATCGGGGCACAATTGGAGATTTTGAAATTTTTTGGATCAAATTTCACTGATCTATAGTAAGGTGATTTTGAAAATAATCGAATTTTCTATGAAATGTCTGGAAATAATCCAGCAATCAGAAGGCACGTCGGCACAACAATTAGAGGTTACAAAACCTATACTTAGAGGTATTAAGAACTGCAATCGGGGCACAATTGGAGATTTTGAAATTTTTTGGATCAAAATTCACTGATCTATAGTAAGTTGATTTTCAAAATAATCGAATTTTCTATGAAATGTCTGGAAATAATCCAGCAATCAGAAGGCACGTCGGCACAACAATTAGAGGTTACAAAACCTATACTTAGAGGTATTAAGAACTGCAATCGGGGCACAATTGGAGATTTTGAAATTTTTTGGATCAAATTTCACTGATCTATAGTAAGGTGATTTTCAAAATAATCGAATTTTCTATGAAATGTCTGGAAATAATCCAGAAATCAGAAGGCACGTCGGCACAACAATTAGAGGTTACAAAACCTATACTTAGAGGTATTAAGAACTGCAATCGGGGCACAATTGGAGATTTTGAAATTTTTTGGATCAAATTTCACTGATCTATAGTAAGGTGATTTTCAAAATAATCGAATTTTCTATGAAATGTCTGGAAATAATCCAGAAATCAGAAGGCACGTCGGCACAACAATTAGAGGTTACAAAACCTATACTTAGAGGTATTAAGAACTGCAATCGGGGGACAATTGGAGATTTTGAAATTTTTTGGATCAAATTTCACTGATCTATAGTAAGGTGATTTTCAAAATAATCGAATTTTCTATGAAATGTCTGGAAATAATCCAGCAATCAGAAGGCACGTCGGCACAACAATTAGAGGTTACAAAACCTATACTTAGAGGTATTAAGAACTGCAATCGGGGCACAATTGGAGATTTTGAAATTTTTTGGATCAAAATTCACTGATCTATAGTAAGGTGATTTTCAAAATAATCGAATTTTCTATGAAATGTCTGGAAATAATCCAGAAATCAGAAGGCACGTCGGCACAACAATTAGAGGTTACAAAACCTATACTTAGAGGTATTAAGAACTGCAATCGGGGCACAATTGGAGATTTTGAAATTTTTTGGCTCAAATTTCACTGATCTATAGTAAGTTGATTTTCAAAATAATCGAATTTTCTATGAAATGTCTGGAAATAATCCAGAAATCAGAAGGCACGTCGGCACAACAATTAGAGGTTACAAAACCTATACTTAGAGGTATTAAGAACTGCAATCGGGGGACAATTGGAGATTTTAAAATTTTTTGGATCAAAATTCACTGATCTATAGTAAGGTGATTTTCAAAATAATCGAATTTTCTATGAAATGTCTGGAAATAATCCAGCAATCAGAAGGCACGTCGGCACAACAATTAGTGGTTACAAAACCTATACTTAGAGGTACTAAGAACTGCAATCGGGGGACAATTGGAGATTTTGAAATTTTTTGGATCAAATTTCACTGATCTATAGTAAGGTGATTTTCAAAATAATCGAATTTTCTATGAAATGTCTGGAAATAATCCAGCAATCAGAAGGCACGTCGGCACAACAATTAGAGGTTACAAAACCTATACTTAGAGGTATTAAGAACTGCAATCGGGGCACAATTGGAGATTTTGAAATTTTTTGGATCAAAATTCACTGATCTATAGTAAGGTGATTTTCAAAATAATCGAATTTTCTATGAAATGTCTGGAAATAATCCAGCAATCAGAAGGCACGTCGGCACAACAATTAGTGGTTACAAAACCTATACTTAGAGGTACTAAGAACTGCAATCGGGGGACAATTGGAGATTTTGAAATTTTTTGGATCAAATTTCACTGATCTATAGTAAGGTGATTTTCAAAATAATCGAATTTTCTATGAAATGTCTGGAAATAATCCAGCAATCAGAAGGCACGTCGGCACAACAATTAGAGGTTACAAAACCTATACTTAGAGGTATTAAGAACTGCAATCGGGGCACAATTGGAGATTTTGAAATTTTTTGGATCAAATTTCACTGATCTATAGTAAGGTGATTTTCAAAATAATCGAATTTTCTATGAAATGTCTGGAAATAATCCAGCAATCAGAAGGCACGTCGGCACAACAATTAGAGGTTACAAAACCTATACTTAGAGGTATTAAGAACTGCAATCGGGGCACAATTGGAGATTTTGAAATTTTTTGGATCAAAATTCACTGATCTATAGTAAGATGATTTTAAAATAATCGAATTTTCTATGAAATGTCTGGAAATAATCCAGAAATCAGAAGGCACGTCGGCACAACAATTAGAGGTTACAAAACCTATACTTAGAGGTATTAAGAACTGCAATCGGGGCACAATTGGAGATTTTGAAATTTTTTGGATCAAATTTCACTGATCTATAGTAAGATGATTTTCAAAATAATCGAATTTTCTATGAAATGTCTGGAAATAATCCAGAAATCAGAAGGCACGTCGGCACAACAATTAGAGGTTACAAAACCTATACTTAGAGGTATTAAGAACTGCAATCGGGGCACAATTGGAGATTTTGAAATTTTTTAGATCAAATTTCACTGATCTATAGTAAGGTGATTTTCAAAATAATCGAATTTTCTATGAAATGTCTGGAAATAATCCAGCAATCAGAAGGCACGTCGGCACAACAATTAGAGGTTACAAAACCTATACTTAGAGGTATTAAGAACTGCAATCGGGGGACAATTGGAGATTTTGAAATTTTTTGGATCAAATTTCACTGATCTATAGTAAGGTGATTTTCAAAATAATCGAATTTTCTATGAAATGTCTGGAAATAATCCAGCAATCAGAAGGCACGTCGGCACAACAATTAGAGGTTACAAAACCTATACTTAGAGGTATTAAGAACTGCAATCGGGGCACAATTGGAGATTTTGAAATTTTTTAGATCAAATTTCACTGATCTATAGTAAGGTGATTTTCAAAATAATCGAATTTTCTATGAAATGTCTGGAAATAATCCAGCAATCAGAAGGCACGTCGGCACAACAATTAGAGGTTACAAAACCTATACTTAGAGGTATTAAGAACTGCAATCGGGGGACAATTGGAGATTTTGAAATTTTTTGGATCAAATTTCACTGATCTATAGTAAGGTGATTTTCAAAATAATCGAATTTTCTATGAAATGTCTGGAAATAATCCAGCAATCAGAAGGCACGTCGGCACAACAATTATAGGTTACAAAACCTATACTTAGAGGTATTAAGAACTGCAATCGGGGCACAATTGGAGATTTTGAAATTTTTTAGATCAAATTTCACTGATCTATAGTAAGGTGATTTTCAAAATAATCGAATTTTCTATGAAATGTCTGGAAATAATCCAGCAATCAGAAGGCACGTCGGCACAACAATTAGAGGTTACAAAACCTATACTTAGAGGTATTAAGAACTGCAATCGGGGGACAATTGGAGATTTTGAAATTTTTTGGATCAAATTTCACTGATCTATAGTAAGGTGATTTTCAAAATAATCGAATTTTCTATGAAATGTCTGGAAATAATCCAGAAATCAGAAGACACGTCGGCACAACAATTAGAGGTTACAAAACCTATACTTAGAGGTATTAAGAACTGCAATCGGGGCACAATTGGAGATTTTGAAATTTTTTGGATCAAAATTCACTGATCTATAGTAAGGTGATTTTCAAAATAATCGAATTTTCTATGAAATGTCTGGAAATAATCCAGCAATCAGAAGGCACGTCGGCACAACAATTAGAGGTTACAAAACCTATACTTAGAGGTATTAAGAACTGCAATCGGGGCACAATTGGAGATTTTGAAATTTTTTGGATCAAAATTCACTGATCTATAGTAAGATGATTTTAAAATAATCGAATTTTCTATGAAATGTCTGGAAATAATCCAGAAATCAGAAGGCACGTCGGCACAACAATTAGAGGTTACAAAACCTATACTTAGAGGTATTAAGAACTGCAATCGGGGCACAATTGGAGATTTTGAAATTTTTTGGATCAAATTTCACTGATCTATAGTAAGGTGATTTTCAAAATAATCGAATTTTCTATGAAATGTCTGGAAATAATCCAGCAATCAGAAGGCACGTCGGCACAACAATTATAGGTTACAAAACCTATACTTAGAGGTATCAAGAACAGCAATCGGGGCACAATTGCAGATTTTGAAATTTTTTGGATCAAAATTCGCTGATCTATAGTAAGGTGATTTTCAAAAAAATCGAATTTTCTATGAAATGTCTGGAAATAATCCAGAAATCAGAAGGCACGTCGGCACAACAATTAGAGGTTACAAAACCTATACTTAGAGGTATTAAGAACTGCAATCGGGGCACAATTGGAGATTTTGAAATTTTTTGGATCAAAATTCACTGATCTATAGTAAGGTGATTTTCAAAATAATCGAATTTTCTATGAAATGTCTGGAAATAATCCAGCAATCAGAAGGCACGTCGGCACAACAATTAGTGGTTACAAAACCTATACTTAGAGGTATTAAGAACTGCAATCGGGGCACAATTGGAGATTTTGAAATTTTTTGGATCAAATTTCACTGATCTATAGTAAGGTGATTTTCAAAATAATCGAATTTTCTATGAAATGTCTGGAAATAATCCAGCAATCAGAAGGCACGTCGGCACGTCGGCACAACAATTAGAGGTTACAAAACCTATACTTAGAGGTATTAAGAACTGCAATCGGGGCACAATTGGAGATTTTGAAATTTTTTGGATCAAAATTCACTGATCTATAGTAAGGTGATTTTCAAAATAATCGAATTTTCTATGAAATGTCTGGAAATAATCCAGCAATCAGAAGGCACGTCGGCACAACAATTAGAGGTTACAAAACCTATACTTAGAGGTATTAAGAACTGCAATCGGGGGACAATTGGAGATTTTGAAATTTTTTGGATCAAATTTCACTGATCTATAGTAAGGTGATTTTCAAAATAATCGAATTTTCTATGAAATGTCTGGAAATAATCCAGCAATCAGAAGGCACGTCGGCACAACAATTATAGGTTACAAAACCTATACTTAGAGGTATTAAGAACTGCAATCGGGGCACAATTGGAGATTTTGAAATTTTTTAGATCAAATTTCACTGATCTATAGTAAGGTGATTTTCAAAATAATCGAATTTTCTATGAAATGTCTGGAAATAATCCAGCAATCAGAAGGCACGTCGGCACAACAATTAGAGGTTACAAAACCTATACTTAGAGGTATTAAGAACTGCAATCGGGGGACAATTGGAGATTTTGAAATTTTTTGGATCAAATTTCACTGATCTATAGTAAGGTGATTTTCAAAATAATCGAATTTTCTATGAAATGTCTGGAAATAATCCAGAAATCAGAAGGCACGTCGGCACAACAATTAGAGGTTACAAAACCTATACTTAGAGGTATTAAGAACTGCAATCGGGGCACAATTGGAGATTTTGAAATTTTTTGGATCAAAATTCACTGATCTATAGTAAGGTGATCTTCAAAATAATCAAATTTTCAATGACATGTCTGGAAATAATCAAACAATCAAAAAACGTGTTGGCACAACAATTAGAGGTTACAAAGCCTATAATTAGAGGTATGAAGAACAGCAATCGGTGCACAATTACAGATTTTGAAATTTTTTGGATCAAAATTCGCTGATCTATAGTAAGGTGATCTTCAAAATAATCGAATTTTCAATGAAATGTCTAGAAATAATCAAACAATCAAAAAGTGCGTTGGCACAACAATTAGAGCTTACAAAACCTATACTTAGAGGTATCAAGAACTGATTTTGGAATGAAATCCAATTTCTTTGTGCAACGAGGGAATTCCAAAAAAGTATAAATAAGCTTTAAAATCATGAAACACATGTGGCTAAAACCGTTCAAAGTTTAATTTGAAACATGTTTTATGCTGTCCAATAGAATACTAACGGCAACAGTTGAATTGAACGATTTCTTAGCGAATTAGAACGTTTTATACTGAACTTAAGAAATATTTTAAAAGCCGTTACTCACCTAAATCTTTATCCTCCCAGGTTTGTTTCGCCTCTAGTAGTGCATTGTATACCTCCCTACTGGGTTCAGTACCCGAAAATACATAATATCTAGCCCGTACACGTTTAAAGAATTCCACATGCGAATAATATGAATTACCATGGTGTGGCACATACGTCAAATCCATGTATATGGGACTATTCTTCTTATTGCCTTTGACGGGTGATTCGGATCGTTTACGCAAATTCTTCTCATTATTTAATTTTGTTTTACTATTCATCACCATGCGACGCTGTTGCATAACCGTATCCTTTTTCGGTGTTGTATTATTTTCGACTGGGATGGGCGCAGGTGCTGGAAGTCCTAATGGTTTACCCCATGATGCAATAAAATCTTCCTTATCTTTGGATAGTGATGGTGGTTGTGGATGTTGTTGTTGTTGCTGTTGGGACGCCGATTGTGACTGTGATTGTTGTGATGATGACTGTGTTGTTATCGATGATGATGAAGATGATGTTGATGGTTGAGTTGTGGTTGGTACCACTACGGCAGCAGCAGGTTCGCCACCCTTTTTGGGCAATTCTGGTACTTTGGACGAGTCCGTTGATTTCGGATCAATTACATTTCGTGTCGGTGAGTAGTCATATTTGGAAGTTATCGAAGACATAACGTCTGCGCCTCGAACCTGTCGATGTTCTTCGAGCGCTTTTTCAAAATCTAAATCAGCCTCGTCTAGAAATTTGTGATCAATGCCGCCGGGTAGTCCGCCTGAGATTTCGATTTCTTTGGAAGCGCCCGAGAATGAACTGGTCGTACTGTCTTCGGATGGGCCGGACGATGTGTACTCCATTAAATGTGATTTAGCCGTTAGTCCTGATTTGGCAATTGGGATTGGTTCGGATTTACCGGTGGTGGTCATATCGGGTAGCGCACCATAGAATGAAGTACTCATTGGATCTGGCCGATATGATGATGAAATAGAAATTGCTGATTTAAGTTCTTCGCTGCCATACTGCGGAGGAATATCATCCTGGCTGTCATCTATATCCAAATCGGATTTCTTGCTCACTCCCGAACCGGACCGTTGTAAATCGTAAGGATCTTCGTACGCGAATTTGGATGGTGGTGAATGGGCGGCATGCGACGTAACACTCATCGGTGAGCTTGGCACTTCATCATCGCTGTAAATATGACGCTCTTCACTGCTACCAGGTGTCCACCCCGGTACAATTCGTGACGCTTGCCCCGAGCTGATATCTGATCGTGGTGATGAAACATCATGAAGATCATAATCTTCTACACCTGGTGTGAAGCTACGCATTTCACTGTTTTTCAAATTGGTCACATCTTTTGAAATTGGTTGGCTAGCTGCGAACGATGATTTTGTCGCCACGGTACTATCAACTTTGTCAGACTTCTCGACCACTTTACTGGTTTCACTCGAATCAGTGGTTTTTGTGGTTATTGTAGTAGCTGTAACTGTGGTAACGCTATCACTGCCCGTCTCGCTTTTGTCTAAATATTTTGTGTCCATTATATCTGGGGTGGACATTCGTGTCATATCGGGTGTACTCATTCCAGACGATGTTTTAACTTCATCCTTAACGGTTTGAATACCTTTAGGGAATGGTGATGTTGGTTTTGGTGATGAATCGGTCGTATCTACGCCAGATCCCTGTCCGACGGAAGTCGATTTTGAAGCACTTTCTGAACTTGTTTGTATTAGTCCGGGGCTTGATTTTCCCGAATGGGTTTCTGGTTCAATAACCATGGTCGATGCGGTCATCTGCATCATAGACTGTGTCATTATATCGGATTTAATATTTGGACTGACCGGTACGGTAGGTGGCGTTTTATGTCCACTTTCGAACGCTGCCGACTCTTGTAGTATTCCCGGCGAGACTTTTTCCTCAATTACATCGGCTATGTCTGGGGTGCTTTTACCCGACAACGATACGGTATCGTGTGGTTCAGATGGTGATGTCTTAGATGATGATGGTCTCGCAGTTTGTACAGACGGCGTGGCCGGAGCTTCATTTACATCAATTTCTTTTGGAGCAATCGCCAATGGTTCTGGTGATTTTTTAACCGGCGACTTTTCAATAGTATTCAATGATGAAATCGAAGTTTTGGAACTGCCCAAATATTTTGGAAGCATATCGGTATCATCTTTTGAGTACTCATGAATTTCTTCAAGAGCTGAAAGTGGTTTCAAATCATCGTGCTCCTTGAACATACTTCCCGTCATAATAGATGCAACTGATTTTGATCGGGTCTCCTTCATCACAACCTTAGTGGCGGGCATTGCGGCAAGAATCTCATCATCAAAATGATCGCTTAATACGGATGGTGATCTTGATTTTTCACTTGCACGGGATTCCGGTCGTGAATGTTGTTCTTTATCCGTACCTAAATCACTTGTGTGACTGGCTACTGAAATTGGGCGCGATTCATGTTTTGAAATATCACCACCAATTTGGCTTGGAGCTGAATCTGGACTTGATTCTGATTTGATGGGCGACGATTTTTTATCATCCACCAATTGTTGTGATGGCTTTTGATCAACTACACTACTGGCAGCAGATTCTGGACGTGATTCAATTTTATCAATGGCCGCTTTGTCACTGATTTGGCTAGCGGCTGATAATGGACGGGTTTCCGGTTTTTCAATACCGATTTGACTGGCGGGCGAATCGGGTCGCGATACAGTTGTTTCCGTTTTAAGACATTCCTTTTGGATCGATCCGGTGGGTGATGGTGACTTTTCCGGTGTCACGTCAGTTTTGATTGGTTCGACTGGAGACGTGGACTTTTCGGGTGTCTTTTCAGGTGTTTTTTTGGAGTCTTTTAATTTATCAACTTCGTCGACACCAACATCGGTCGTATCGGGTTCAATTGTATCCTCTAGGGCCTCAATCTCTTGGCTGACCTGTTCTTTGGTCTTAATTTCATCGTCTAATGTTGTATCAATTTTGGTGATATCAGATTTTTCCGACGTATCACCTGGTTTCTGGAGACCAGCGTCAACCTCATCCTTTTCCAATGAGAACGCTTTCGTTGGTGTTGTTTCAATCTCATCGCGAATATCTTCGATGGATTTGTCACTAGCGTGGCTGATGGTCGAAAGATCCTTATCGTCGATGCCAATTGAACTTTCCTCTTTCGTGTAGTCTTTCTCGCTAATCGAATGCGAATTGATGGCGGATTCACGGCGTGAATCTATCACACTTTCGATATATTCGCTAGCCACGGATTCTTTGCGTGTGTCCGCTTCGGGTATTAACGGTTCAATTTTTTCGGATGGTGTGGAAGTAATTTTAGGAATAGATTTGGTCGCGTCCTCCCCTTTTTGCATTTTTTCTGGTAGTTCATGTTTCTCTTTCTCATCAATCGAGCATGGCGATGTTTTTAACTCGGGTGTTGATTTACCCGATGACTGTGGCGTCTTGTCCCCCTTTGATTCCTCTTGAATTGATTTAACGCTGGTTGACGACTCCAAACTTGTGTCTGCTTTGTTGTCAGCCACATGACTTCCGTCAACTTCAAATGCGGTTGGAATTGATGTGTCCTTTGGTTGGTCTGACTTTTCTTCGGTTTGAAGCTCTTCGGGTGAATGTCTTCCCGATCGTAAATCTGGGGTCGCTGTACCGCTAACAGCTCCTTCGAACGTTATGCTGCCTTGTGGACAAATTTCAATTTCACCGCCACCATCTTCACTGCTTGCGGTAACCAACATGCGTTGGACTGTTTTTGAGACATTCTCATCGTCTCCGTCCTCTTCGGGTGAGGAGGTCTGGTGTAATGGTACGGGGCTAGCACGAGCGGATAACTTTTTTTCAAGTTCTTCTGGATCAAAATCAGGAATTATTTCTTCTAGATCTTTATCGGATTTTAATACTTCGGCAACATTTGCCACTATCTTGATGACGTCTTCTTGGGTGCGTGGTGAAACCGAGCGCGAATATTTTTCTGAATCACTCGCCTTGCGTGGAGGAGAGAAATGATCCTCCTCTTCTTCTTCCTTGATATCATTAAGACTTGAGTCTTCACGGTCGAATGCAGGTGACGTATACCGTACCTCTTCTACCTGGAAAGTCATTGATGGCTTGATCATATCTTCGATTTCGTCTTCCGTCTGTTCCGGGAGTTTTTCTAACGTTTTTAGTTCTCCCACTCGATCGGTTTGATCGTTGATGGGTGAGTCGAGCGTTGTAATGTGGGTCTCTCGTAGCTCAGTTGGGAACGGTTTAATATCGAATGTAGTTGGTGCAGGTTTTTTGGCCAATTCGATTTCCTCTTTGGGGGCCTCTTTAGCTTTGTCTTCGGTTTTATCGGTGAGTTTGTCGAACCCCGATTTGATGCCTTGCGAAATGCCGCCGAAGAATGAGGAAATGCCTGATTTGGTTTTTTCTTGGATTTCTTCTTTGACTGACTCGATTTTTTCTTTTGTCGAATCGAACGATTTTTCAATAGACTCGGCCGCTTTAGTTAGTTCCTTGTCGATGGTGTCTTTTGTCGCATCGATTTTTGATTCGATCTTTTCTTTAGTTTCTTCTACTTTTGTTGTTGTTGCGTCGACGGCTTTCGCTACTTCAGACGCAACTTTATCTTTAGTTTCTTCGACTTTGGCTGATGTGGCGTCAACAGCTTTAGTGATTTCGGTTGCAACTTTCTCTTTGGTTTCATCAATTTTGGTATCTGCGGATTTGATGACTTCGTCGACTTTGTCAATAGCTTTGACAACCTCTTCCGAAGCCTTCACTTTGGTTTCATCAATTTTGTCAGCAGCAGATTTAAGTTTTTCATCCACACTTTCGGTAACCTTAGCTACTTCAGCGGCTGCCGCCTCTTTGGTTTCTTCGATTTTAATGGCGGCTGAATCAATTGCAGTCGCCATTTTGGCTTTTGTTTCGTCAACTTTAGCCTCAACGATGTCGACAGCTTTGCCAACTTCAGTGGCTGCCGCTTCTTTGGTTTCTTCGATTTTAATGGCGGCTGAATCAATTGCATTCGCCATTTTGTCTTTTGTTTCGTCAGCTTTAGCCTCAACGCTGTCAACAGCTTTGCCAACTTCAGCGGCTGCCGTCTCTCTGGCTTCTTCGATTTTAGTGGCGGTTGAATCAAGTGCAGTGGACATTTTATCTTTTGTTTCGTCAACCTTAGCCTTAATGCTGTCGACAGTCTCAGCCGCTTCAGTGGCAACCTTCTCTTTAGTGTCTTCAATTTTAGAGGCGGCTGAATCAATTGCAGTCGCCAATTTATCCTTTGTTTCGTCAACTTTCGCCTCAATGCTGTCGACAGCTTTGGCAACTTCAGTGACTGCCGCCTCTTTAGTATCTTCAATTTCGGAGGCGGCTGAATCAAATACAGTCACCACTTTGTCTTTCGTTTCGCCAACTTTAGTTTCAATGCTATCGGCAACCTTATCAACTTCAGTAGCTATCTTCTCTTTTTTGTCTTCAAGTTTGGTCGCGGCTGAATCAACTGCAATCGACATTTTGTCTTTTGCTTCATCAACTTTAGCTTTAATGGTTTCGCCAGCCTCTTCTTTGGTATCTTCAATTATAGCGGCGGTTGAATCAATCGTCTTGGTCAATTCCGTAGCAACATTTTCTTTGGCCTCTACAATTGTATCGGCGGCCTTAGCTAATGCAGCAGTTCCAACTTCTTTTGTACCTTCAACTTCGGTGGAAACCAAATCGAGAGCCTTTGTTACTTCATTAACAGCTTTATCTTCTGTCTGCTCAATTTTATCATCAATAATTTTGACTTTTTCTTCAATTTTATCTTTTGTGGATTCAATCTTGGCTTCAATAGTGTCAGTAATAATGGCAGCTGCAGCTGCAGCTTTCTCCTTGGTATCAACAATTTTGTCCGCAGATGAATCTATAGCATGAACGGCTTCTTCTGCTACCTTTTCTTTTGCCTCTTCGATTTTATCGCCTACCGTCTTAATGGTATCTTCGGCTTGAGTTTTGAAGTCTTCGGCTTTGTCTTCGAGAACCTCAGCTAATATGGTGACTCCGTCTGTGGCTTTTTCTTTGGTTTCTTGAATTTTGGAAGCAGTTGAGATTTTTATGTCTTCAACGGTATCTAAGACTTTGGTTAATTCATCTTCAGCCTTGTCTTTGGTATCCTCAAATTTTGCGGCGACTTTATCTTTTGTTTCTTCAATTTCGGTGTCCATTGATTTTATTGTCTCGTCGATTTTACCTTTAGTGCCTTCAATTTGTTCACCCATCTTCTTTACTTCAGAAGCAGCCTTATCTTTGGTGTCTTGAATTTTAACTGTAGCACCTTCAATAGCTTTGTCAACCTCACTGGAGACAACCTGTTTTGTTTCTTCGATGTGATCTTTTATATCAAATAATTGTTCCCCAATTTTATCTTTCGTCTCTGCAACACCTTTCTTTGCATCCTCTTTGACGGTTTCGATTCCAGAATCAACTTTTTCTACGGCTTCAGGAACTTCATCGGAAATGATTTCTTTGACTTTGTCTTTTACTTGTACCACGTCTTCGGTAATTTTGTCTTTAGTTTCTATGATTGAATCACCCGCCTTGGCAGCATCTTCAGCTAATTGGTCTTTGGCCTCTTTGACTTGATCTTTAGTATCAATAATTTCTTCAGATACTTTGTCTTTTATATCTTTAACCTTATCTTTGACATCGTCTTTAGCCTTTGCGATATCATCGGATAATTTGGTGACTGCGTCTAACCCGTTTTCGACAACTTTGTCTTTGACTTCCTCCAATTTTTCAGACTGTTTTGAAACCTCTTCTTTGGCGTCCTCATTTAAATCATCGACCTCGTCTTTAATGATATCAGTGGCTTTGGCAATTTGATCAATAACCTCGTCTATAATGAGTTTAGCTGGCTCGGTAATTTTTTCGGCCTTAGAGATTTGGTTGGCTTTATCGACCGGTGCTGTAGCTTCTAACTCAAGAGTTTTAATTTCTTTTTTAATTTCTTCTTTAATATCAACCAGGTCTTTTTTCATTTCGGTAATGTCTTCAATTATCCCACCTTTTGTGTCTGCAATTTTAGAAACCAATTCTTGCACTTTATCTTCATTTACTGTGTCTACAGCTTGGTCAACTAATTTATCTTTAACATCTTTGACTTCATCTGCTGCCTTTGACACAGTTGCCGATAATTTTTCTGTCGTCTCATCTAGTCTGGCATTAATTTCATCTTTCGATTTAGCTAGCACATCTTTGGCCGAATCTAAAATGTTATCTTTAGCTTTGTCAGCTTCTTCTTTTAAAACTGCCGCCTTTTCAGTCATCTGTTCTTTGAGTGAATCAGCTTTTTCCAAAACTTCTTCTTTGATCTCGTCTTTGGTATCATCAAGGTCGTCTTGTAATTTTGACACCTCATCCGAAAACGATTGTTTAGTTACAGCGACAAAATTGGGGCCATCACCGAAACCAGCTGTCTTAGCTTTAATATCATCTAGTTTAGCAGACAAATCGTTGACATCTTCCATTTTCTCTTTAAGCCAATCTTTCTTTTCAGTCATATCTTCGACAATTTCAGCTGCCTTTGCTTCCACATCTTCTGCAGTTTCTTTGGCTTCATCGATTAGATTTTGCGTAGCGATCTTGATATTGTCTTTAACATATTCCGCAGTTTCTTTGGTTTCATCGATTAGTTGTTGTGTAGCTGTCTTGATATCGTCTTTAACGAGTTTAGTATCCTCAACAAAATCTTTCATGTCTGCCTCAATTTTAATCGGGCCTTTGAGTAAATCTGCTTTGCCGACTTTGATTTCGTCGATGACTTTGTCTTTTGAATCAATTGCGGCTTCTTTGACATCAGTAATTTCAGTCTTCGTGTCTTCTGCAGCTTTTTTAGTTAAATCAATAATCTTGTCTTTGGAGTCGTCTTTGTATTCCAAGAAGTCTTCCATGAGCTGACCTTTGGTGACCTTGGTGACATCGGTCTTAATGTCATCTTTGATATCTTTAGTATCACTGAAAAGTTTGTCTTTAAAATCGAGAATAGAGCTGGTTATGCCTCTAACAGCATCTTTAAGATTTGATTCCGCTTCTGGTACATCATCGGTAATTTCGTCGACTTTCGTAACCAGCTTCTCTTTTTGCTCTTTTAACTCCTCTCTAACATCTTCTGCAATTATTTCGACTTCATTTGAAATTTTGGCTGATTCCTCCGTTAGATCATTAACCAAATCTTCTTTTGAGTCATCTACAGTTTCAGCTGTAGCTATTGAGCCATTTTTGATGGCGTCTTTAGCTTCTTCTACAGTTTCTTCAACTTTATCTTTGGTATCTTTGGTTATGTCAGAGATCTTATCACCTTCGGTGTCGTCGACAGTGTCTTTGACATCTTTTTCGATTTTTGCAGCATCATCTGTAGCTTGCTTAATACCCTCTTTGGCGGCTTCTTTGGCATCGCTTAATGTAGCTTTTATATCTTCAGCTTTTTCGGTTTCCTCATCGACTTTTTCGGTGACATCTTTAACCTCCGGAACGATTTTGTCTTTGGCATCGACAACAGCCTCTTCAACAGAATCAACTTTTTCGTCTTTAATACCGTCACCGATCTTATCTTCTTCACCAACATCTTCTGTTTTAGTTAAGACATCATCTTTAACTGCCTTGATGGTGTCTTCAACTTCTTTCGGCTCTTCGATTAATTTTTCTTTAGCATCAGCTGCACTTTCGAATACATCCTTCGCCTTATCTTTAATGTCTTCAATTATTTCGTCTCCTTTTTCGATGACGGCTTCAGTCGTCTTTGTAGTGTCTTCAACAACCCTATCTTTTTGTTCAGTCACTGTTTCCTTGATGTCATCAATTTTTTCGATGATTTCCTCTTTTACTATTTCCGAATCCTTCTTCAAGTCGTCTTGAATTTTTTCTGCTTCATCGATCACTTTAGAAATTTCATCTTTAATCTGCGCTTCAATTGAGTCAGCTGTTTCAACCAAATCTTCTTTGACTTCATCTTTAGTCGTCGTTATATCTTCAAATTTTTGTTTTGTGAGATCAATTGCCGTGGCAATGCTTTCGGTGATCTCATCTTTTAGTGCTGTGAATACAGATTTTGTATCCTCTTGGACGAGACGCCCTTCAACTTTGGTCGGTACAATTTTATCATATTCAGCCACTTTTTCGGCCAGCTCTTTTTGATCTTTACACTCAGTAAAACGAGGAACGTGTTCAGCTGGTTTAACGGGTTCCTTTTTCTTTGCAAATTCTTCATGCGGTATAATTTGGTCTTCAATGTGTTTCACGGGGCAGGTTTCAGTCTTTTTATCATGGTCTACATCAGTCTTCTTATCAATACTTTTCCCTGTACTTGGAACACTTGGTGCCGCTGTGGTTGGTGGATGATGATAGTCATCGTAACCGGCGACATAATCGACTTCTTCGTGCACAGGCAAATCGGCTACCTCATCGGGCGTCTTAACGATGTCTCGTAGATGACCTTGTTGCATATCGAATTTTATTTGAGTAGGAATTTGTTGCCGCTCTAGCGGTTCATATGTTGGTGGTGGTGGCATACTGTATTGTGGTTGAGCTCCCACTTTTCGAATCTGTACAGATTCAATAGCAGTTTCTGTTTCTTTGGTTTCTTCTTTGGCGTATTTCTCTTCGACAACGTCCAAATCCTCCTTAATTTCATCGAGTGGTATACGTTCATCTTCTGGAAGCGTTGGAGCAGTGGTAGCACCCGATTCGATAGTGGCGGAGAATTTTTCATCCGGTTGGCTTTGCTCAACAATTTGTTGTCGTTCAACGGCCATTTGATCCTCACCCTTTTCATCGTTAGTCTCCTCTGAGGTGCGTTTATTACTGCTGATTTTTTCGTCGATGCTGGGAGTTGAGAACTCCTCAGTTTTATGTGCAATCTCATCACGCGACTCAGTTCGTGTTTTGGCAATTTCCTTAGCCGAGGTTATAATCTCTTGAACTTCTTCTTTGATCTGTTCTTTATTGGGCACATTATCCTCTTCGATCGAATCCGGCTGCATATCATCGTCTTCGGGTTCATTATCTTTTTTCTCACTAACCACATCCTTATCGGCATCGACACCTTCGATTATTTCAACAACTTTCGCCTTTTCTTTGGCCGCCGGTTTTTCTTCTTGGGCTTCCTCGACACTAGATTTGCGTTTCTTTTCCGATTCCTCGGAGTCCCGTTGATGTTTCTGAATCTCTTCTTCTTTAGTGAGACTTTCTTGCTCGTTGATCGAGTCTTCGGTATATTGTTCGACTTCTTCTTTCTCGATTATGAGATATTCTTCATCCTCTTCGGCCTCGGTGGTTGAATCCTGTTTCGAGGTTTCGGCGACTTCACGACGATCCGGAAGTACTTCTTTTTTGACCACTTTATCATGGTCGCGCGAGAAGACCGCTTCAATCTCACGTATACACTCTTGTTCCTCTTTTAGATCGTCGACAATTGCTGGTGCAGCGGTTGATTCAGCGGGCGGTTTTGCTTCGAGAATTGGAACGATCACTTTTTTCACGGCCACACCGTCATCAGCGCTTGGAGTCGATACCAAACTTGAATCCGTAGTTCCACCCTTTTCCAGCTTGCCTTTATCCTTTTCGGCTTTGGTACGAGCTGGACGCGCGGTTTTCACTGGACTACCAGTCGGTGGCCGACGGGATGGAGATTCGGCTTTAGCTCGTCGTGAAATTGGTTTACGCTCAGGCTTGGCGGCGGGTTCTTTCTTTTCGGCGGCCGGTTTTGGTGATGGTTCCTTTTTGGCGGCCGCAATTTTTTGCTTGGACTCCAATACTTTACGGTTATTTGCATCTTTAGCGCTTTTAGCTGGTGTCGAACTTGGGCTCGAGCGTGAAAATCTTGATGCAACTTTGGATTTAATTTCTTTCGTTTCTTTTGGTTGCGGTGCAGTTTTCTTGGGTGTCGTAGTTGGGGAGGCTTTAGAAATTTCTTTCTTTTCCTCTTTCTTGATAACTTGACGTTGTGTTGTCATGGATCGGGGTGGTCTTGTATCAATTCGTGA
Organism: Tipula helvola; assembly: GCA_963556165.1. Classification (NCBI taxonomy): domain Eukaryota; kingdom Metazoa; phylum Arthropoda; class Insecta; order Diptera; family Tipulidae; genus Tipula; species Tipula helvola. The sequence goes on along the minus strand of OY744481.1, from coordinate 333,140,062 downwards.
TTTAATTGGTTTTGAATCTGGTTTCTTAGCCGATTTGGACTCAACACTTGGTTTAGTTTTAGCCGGTGCCGGTGCTGGTGCAGCTGCTTGAGTTGTGACCGCCTTTGTTATATCAGCTTCGTCCTTCTCTATTGACGCCTCTTTAACTAAATCTTGCCTAATTTCTGGTTCAATTGCTTTTTCCTTACCGCTGTCTTTTTCTTCCTCGTCTTTGGTCTCGATATCAGTCTTTGCTTCACTCTCATCAATTGTCTTCTCCTTATCTTCTTTCTCCTCCATCGGCTCCCCGTCTTTGACCACTTCTTTTACTGGTTCCTCGATTTTCTCACTTTCGGCCACCTTATTATCGATTTTCTCAATCTTTTTAGCTGGTTCCGATGGTCTTGGCTTACCGACCGGTTTTCTTTTCTCAGCCACTTCATCTTTCAATTTATTATCAATCGTTTTATTATCACGTTCCACCGATTTCATCGGTCTTTGCGGAATTATCAAATCGGACGCTTTATCACCTCCAGTCACCGATTTAATCGACTTCTTCGATAGGGCCGATGATGATATGCTGGGTGCAATCGATTTTGTTGTGCACACAGGATTTTTCATAAATTCCAAGTGCTTAATTTTTTCCAACCCCTCGATAATTTTATAGTCTGGTGTGCTGCCTGGGAATAAAATTCGTGTGATCGAATCATTGGGGTTGGCGGGCAACCAAACGAGTAGAGCACAAATTGAAATTAGATTTTGTACCGGGAATACAAACTCCTTGGTATCCTTGGGTTGGAATAACTTTGAATCGTTTGCATTCCATTTCTGTAAGAATTCCTTAACTTCTTTGGCATCTCGTGATGGACTTAGAACGTACATGTCTAATGTACCATGCCCAACTTTATGGTACAAATTTATTGGTTCAGAATCTTGATAGCACGTTTGTGGCCCTAAATTTTGAGCCCGCAAATTATTCACCAAATTTGTTCCCTTCTCGTACAAATCAATAAGCAGTGGATCTTTACTATCTTTATCAATGCCTGGGCTTACTGAACCCTTGCGCTCGGGTACATTACAAAAGAAGTGCCCAATTTGGGGATAAACATGGGCACCCCGTTTGCGTTCGACCACCGCACCTAATCCATTAATGTTACAATTACTGATCCGGGTCATTAGGACCGCATCCAAACGATCCAAGTGCCGGGTAAAATCCCAGAAGCATGCTTTACGGCCAAATCCACCATCGACCAGCATATTAAAACCATTGATGCCAAAAAGTGCGGCATCACCTTGTCCACCGGGGAAGACATACAGTGTTGGATGACTAAATCTTATGTTACCGACTACATCCGAACTTTCTAATAGATCGGTTAGGCTGGCTGGCACTATCATTGGAGCCACATAATCTATAAAACAAAAAACATTTTTAGTCGCCACATTACTACAATAATTAATTCAATTTTTTTCTTGCTTACCTATAAACGAATTAATTTTATCACTTCCCGAATTTAATACATCATTAGGATTTATCCTAATCCGACAACTTTTCGCAAAATTTTTATCAGGCAATGCCGACCATAAGCCAACCGATTCACAATGTATATCCATTGTAATTGTATCAGGATATGCACGTAGAACGCGTTGCACATCATTTTCTTGGAATGCCTCTGAAAAATCAGAAACCGAAAATGTTCCATCCTGTGAATAAAAATGAAAAATTATTTTATCAATTATGTATGTATTGTACGTATTAAATTCCCAGACAGACGAGGAAAATAGATAAGATGATAAATTGACGTCATGGGTGGTGTGGCAGTATGTAGTCTTGGGAGGTAAAATAAAACGAGATGCTTTTAAACAAAAATTTCCATTAACGCCTATTGTTATGTCCTATACAAATTCAATAATCCAATAATGTGTTGAACAATGCATATTTCTTATAAGAAATCGGGTAGTCGAAAGGTAGTAAGGATCTAAATATATCGAACAATAGTTTTGAGATGAATATGATAGGCGATGTCACAATGGGATGAACGTAATTAAATCGATTTAAACGGAAATTTGTTAATAGGAGCTTTTTCTATTAATAAATTATCGAGATAATATTTTCCATTCCAGGGTTATGCATTCTTAGTTCTTACATATTTATAAAATAACGATGCGATTAAATTTGGTAGCGGTTTTTATAACACAGACAAAATCGATCGATTCGATCGACATGTTGGCGGCCAATGACACGTGTCCGGCTAGCCCAAACGAGGTCATGCGGATTTTTCAGATTAACTGTTACCGTTGCAAGGCTTCTTCGGTAGCTCTCCTTCTTGAGCAAGTTCGGGTAAGGAAAAGGGGCTATAACTTAACAACCATGGGGGTTAAACAAAAATAGAATCTGTGGCCTCAGAATGAGGAATACACTCATCTGCTCAGGTACTGAGCACACGAACTGGTCAGAGCTTTATCTATGTGCTTTTAACTTTAGAAAACCTAAAAATAAAATCCGTTTAAATTATCATAAGGAACCCTCTATGTAATTCTTCATTAATTTGGTCGTCAAATTTTGAATGATTCACAGCTTGATGGGTATTGTTGTTGTCAAAATGCTTAACAAAATGTTGTTGTTGTCAAATATATTGAAATTGCAATTACTAAAGATATGCAACGATAAACAAATTAATTTGTGTGTCATTGGTCAACATTTATCCGGTCTATAATATTTGCATAGCTTAGAGCTTTATATTTGTGGTTTTAAGTTTAGAAAACCTAGAAACAAAATACGTTTAAATTATCGTAAGTAACACATACACCAATTCATTTTCGTTAGATAAAAAATCATCAAATTTTGAAATAAGCCAGCATCAAGCTGGGAAGCAGAGTTCAGAGCTATAACTATTAGAAGCTGGCCTTTTTAATTTAGATAACTTCTAATAAGAATGTATACTTAAAAAAATATTAATAAAGAGATCGGTAGAAAGAATTCTGCAAAATGAGGCCAAATTTATCAACATTTTAATTTTCATAAGTTTAGTTTTTAATCAAACTCTGTTATGAAAAGTAATAGTTAATAAAAATTTAAAATAAATAACTTTTTTTGTATGATTTTATAATGTTGAAACCTATAACTGGCGCAGCCGGTAGGATGAAGTTTAGTTAAGTGAAGTATAACAGTGCATAAAGTTAGTGAATAAAAACTAATTGTATACCAGTGAATCCGTCGGAAATAATTTATTTAAATTATTTCAACTTTTTACTATGGTAAAAAGTATGATATTTCACTTATTACATCTTCGGACTAGGAACACGACAGCAAAAATTGGTGAGAATTTATTTTTTTTTCATCTAAAATTTTACAATTTTTTGTTTGAATTTTTGGCAGACGTGTGGAACTATTAGATAGCCATGCACCGCAGATAGACACGGGAAATAAATTAATAAATAGCAGCTACAACAAAGGTTGAAGTTCGAAAAAATAAAATTGAAACTGACGACATCAAGGAGATACTTAGAGAAGCGCTAGGCGACATACAGAAACTGTCGTATTATAAAACGCAGCTCTGGGCAACAAAACAGAGCGATAATATGTCGGTACTTGCTTACTTTAAGATAAGTAAAATAATTGTACAGAATATAAAAACTCAAGCGAGGCAAAATGCCGTTACAACCAATCATGGCGCAGGAAGGCGCATTAGCCGCTTTCATAGCCGACCTCCGAAAACCATACTTCGGATACGCGCAAGCGGCTAGACCACTAGACATGGACGAAGCTTACGCATTTTTCTGTAAATTTAACGCAAATGTGCTAATGTCAAACAGTGCTCGGAAAACAGTAAACACCCCAACGAAATATAAGTTTTACGACAGAAATCACAAAAATCTAAAGAATTCAATCCCACAAACCACAATTCAAACAAACCAAGTTGCTCGGTAAAGGAAATACCAGCACCAATGGAGGTGGATCCTTCGTTGAGATCAAGGAATTCTTTGAATAGAAGCGCGTGATAAATAATCATGAAAGGAGTGACCGAAACGATGAATTTTCAGAAGGAAGCGATCAAGCGAGATTAGGAAATTTTCAAGAAGGCCTGAGTTCGGATACGGAAAGTTAAACTTTCTTCGTACCTGCAGTGTTATTGTATGTAATGAGTCACATCAGACAATACATTGTTAATAAATACTGGTATAACAAAGACGTTATCATACCAGGTATCATTGAAAACAATCTCATACAATTAAAACAAAGAATGGTCAAAAATATACTGGGATTCCATCAACTTAAGAAGAAAGGTAAAATAAACTTTCTTGCACATAACCTACCAGACCAAACCTATTATGAATTAAACTTTCATAAATTCTTCGATGGGATCTTAGGATCTAAATCAATGGCAAATATGAACGCGATAATCTATAAGTCTAACACGATATCTCTAAATAACCAAACATTCAAATTTCTTCGCTACTACCCATCGCACAATTTCTATGACCACATTGTAACGTGTAACACGAAAAAAAATGGTGACTGGCTAATGTCGGAATTCCGAAAATTGAACGACAACATATTAATTCAACCTGGTCTTTACAAAGCAGCTAATTATAAACAACTCTGAGAGTGTTGACGGATCTACCAGAAAAACTCCCAAAATTGAAGTTACAAGTAAATAAATTTGAAACTATAAAACCAATCCCGGTTTGCGAGAGTGAGGTCGATCGATAGAAAAGCTATCAAAAGTTTATTGCGGTTAGAACACTTAACTGAAAAAGAGAAAAATATGTTGACCGAAACCATTTTCAAAAACCAAACCGTGCTCTGAAGACAGAATGAAAACTGTCATCAACAACAATCATCAAGCACAAAATCGCTATTAAAAACGAAACCCCGGTTTCTACAAACACATACTGGTACCCACATCATTTTAAAAATGATGTCGAGGAACAAATACAAGAATTACTGGATAGCAGAATAATTCGTAATTAAAGGGTGTTTTTTATAGAGTTACACAAATTTAAATCATAATAAAACAAAGAAATATATTTTTAATATCAATGAAACGGGCTTTATTGGATAGAAAATTTTATGACATTAATGTTTAAATATGATTTCGGCCAAGTAGCCGCCACGGCTGGCGCGTACAAAGCGCAATCTGGAACATCAATTTTCACAAACTTTTTGCAGAATTTGCGGCCGTATTTCGCCAATAACTCTTCGAATGTTAATTTCCAGGTGTTCAATTGTCTCTGGTTTATCGACGTAGACAAGTGACTTTACATAACCCCAAAGAAAATAATCCAATGGGGTGAAATCACACGATCTTGACCATTAAGCGAAATTATTCCTTAATCAAAAGTTTTTTTGAGTAAATCACCCCGCCAGCCCATAAAGCGCACCAAACAGTAATTTTCTGTGAATGTAATGGTGTTTCGACAAAAGCTTGTAGATTATCCTCACTCCAAATCCGACAATTCTGTTTATTTACGTACCCATTCAACCAAAAATGAGCTTCATCGGAGAACAACATTTTGAATTGAAATTCAACATCAATATCAATTTGTGGTTCAGCCCATTCGGCGAATTGGCGACGAACACGATGGTCGTTTGGCTTTAATTGCTGCACAAGTTGAATCTTGAAAGCTTTCAAGCCAAGATTCCTTCGTAAAATCTTCCATAAAGTGGAAGGACACAAACCCAGTTGCTGAGAACGGCGAAGAGTTGATTGATTTGGATCTTGTACAATGCTTTTCCTGCACAGCGACTATAGCTTCTCCAGAGCGTACTGCACGGCGTCTCACGGGATGCATATTATCAATAAGAGTAAACGTGGTCCGAAAACGATCTATTGTTATTCGAATTAGCCGCTCTGAAGGACGATTATGTACACCATAAAATGAACGAAGTGCACGATAAGTTTGACGAACAGAACCATTATTTGAGAATACAACTTTCACAAAATATGCCATGGGAAATTTTACGAAAAAGCGATTATTACGGCAATAGTATTTAGATTGCCATGCAAAATACAAACAACAACACGTTATTATAGCTGTAGTTTTACAATTTTCACCATGGCAACGCGATAGTTTTACAATTTTCACCATAGCAACAAGAAAATCCTAAACAATTATCTCTAATTTGTAATTGTATTTCAATTTTTCTTATTATGATTGAATTTTTTATACACACATCAAAGGAAAAGCCGTGCAAACAAAAGCTTGTCAAATAATTTGCATACAACATGACACAAATGGATGAATTGTGATTCAATCGCTGACGGGAAAGTTGTATTCTCTTACTAAATACAACACGTGCTGCAATTAATGATCTATAATTTTTTACTCGTTAAAACCGACGCAGATAATTCAACTCGTGCTGCGCACTCGTTGAATTTTCAGCGCGGTTTTAACTCGTAAAAAATTATCGATAATAATTGAGCATTAGTTGTATTACGTATGATAATAAATTTCAACAATTTGCAAGCGTTGCTCTGATGTAAATCTATCCATAATAAAATGTCAACCCAAACTAAACAAAAAGCAACTATCAGCTGTTAAATGGGTTGTCAAATAAAGCAGTGTTGCCAACTCAAAGTTGTGAACCTATAAAACAGCACCTTCTATAAAAGTCTCTACTCTTCTTTGATTTAGTTCGTCCCAAAAAAACTAGGCGCGTCGGGAAAAAACAAAAGTCGTAATAGACTATCGTAAATTAATTGAAAAAACGATAGACGACAAATTTCCAATTCCACAAATAGGGGAAATATTAGGCAGTTTGGGAAAATCTGAACATTTCATAACATGGGAGTTAAAATCTGGTTTCCATACCAGATAATAATGGAAGAAAAATCCAGAGCGAAAACTGCGTTTTCAACTGGCAAAAGTCATTTTAAATTCTTCAGAATGCCTTTTGGTTTAAAGAATGGTCCTACCACGTTTCAACGTGCAATGAATAATGTATTACAAGACTTAATAGGAAACATTTGCCATGTACACCTATACAGTTGAAAATCTTGCGACGATTTTCGACACGAGCTTTGCATCGACGCGTATGCGATTTTACCTTACTTCTAATTCTGATGTAAGACTTACATCAAAAATATATTTGATATAATTACTACCAAATGCGATGTAAAGCTGCAACTAAATATCGCGCATGCGCAATTATTGTTCATCGAGGCATTTACGATGCAATTGAAGTCTTATTTTGATGTAAGACAGGCTTGTACAGGCAAAACTTGTAACGAAAATAAATACACATGCGCAAGAATATTGTTTTCCTGAAGAAAAAAAACAAAACCTTGAAAAGTCATATTTAGGGTTTCGGCGTCAATTCAGTATTACAAATGTCGGATATTAGTAAATCAGTTTATATATTGTAGGTAAGAAAAGTAAATCATGGATTTACTAGACATAATTTTGGTGCTTTTTGGTTTTCAATAGTAGGTATTGTAAGGCCTCCATTTGAATTCCTGGTGGCCAACATGTTGCCAAATTTGGATGCATAAATTTGGGTTTCGAATGGTTATTTGTTATGCGTAAGCTATTGTTGTTGAAATTGATAAAAACGACGTTTGGTGAGGGTGAAGGGGATTGGTAATTGAACTGTGAAGTTGATCAGTCGATATTTAGAAAAACAAATGTACACAACTGAAAATGTGGAAGTTAAAAATAAATTGTGATGTGTTATGGTTCGATATTAACATGATAAACCGAAATAAAAGTTACGGGTTGTAAAGTAAAATGTCTTAATATGTTATATAAATAATCGGGACTAAGTTGAATCTAGATATAATGATAGTTAGTGAGTCCATAGTGTGTGACGTTTTTAAAAAAAAAAAATATCTATTGATAGCAGAAATTCATAAACTTTAATTTCACGTTACATATGAAATTAACTATTTCAATTCTGTGTTTTTTATCGATTTACTACATATGCGATTAAATCGGTTTTATTGTCATATAGTGATCAAACGTTAAGATTCGTAAAGAAAAAAAAACGTTAACTATGTATGTATATAGAAAATTAAAACGGGCAAACTGTGATGTATACCGTATATTGTAGATGTTACACTTAAGTTCAAACAAAAAAATAAATTTTGGAAAAAGTAAACTTTGTAAATTAAGAATAGTGCTGAATTTGTAAAAACTAAAATTCAAATTTGTATAAAAATCTAAATTGTAAAATTGGTGAAAAAAATAACAAACAGAAACTATTGTTTTGTGCTGGTAAATTATTACTAAAATGATTGGCATGGTAATAACGGATTATGTGATCGTGATGTATAAGAAATGAATAGAATCAAATAATCTAAATAATAATGTTGCTAATAAAACGTCAATGTAATTAAAACCGTTATGATAATTATAATCGCTATAATAATATATCTCAAATAAATATTAAATAATAAAATTCGCATGCAAATTATTCGAGAACACAAAAAGAAAAAAAAATTTCATTCATGAATCTTGCTGATTCGCACGTTAGTGCATTATTCAAAATTCAACGTGATGGCTACCACCGTACAACATTCCGGTTATAATTATTTGTGTGAGTCAACCATATGTTTAAATTAAATTTTTTTTTATTGTTTTCTAAAATTATATAAATAATTCTAAATTTTATAATTGTAATTATATTTAGGAGAATGTATATTTAAGATGTTTTTCTTTATCATTAAATTATCTAATTAACTAATTTTTTTATATTAGATATTATTTATATAAACAAATGCGCATAGGTAGATTAAGAGTATTTAAATTATTTTGTTTTCCAATGAATTAGTTGCATAAAATCTCATTATACTGTTACATTTTTCTTGCTTGTTCTAATTCATTAATTTTTTTTATTTGTTAAATTCATAAAAACCTTAAATACATTTTTGTTATATTAGCATTTTTTTTGAAAATGAACTTATTGGCTTTTGATCATTTTAATCAAAATTAGAGAATTTTTAAAAATGGAGTAGTGTGAAAAGAAAATGTGGGAACTTGGACTGAGGTGAGTGTATGGTTTTAGGTAAGTTGGTTGCACTTTCCTTTCCTCTCCCTGTAGTGGTTGTATGCGGTTCGGTAAGATCGATTCATAGTTCAACTTATTTTGACCCACCCCAGGCTGAGCAGCTAGCAAAAAGGAACCGTGCTGGTTGACAACGTGAATCGATACAAATTTCTGTTAGCAGAGGTCCCTAAATGAAGGCCTGTCTATTACAGTATGTAAATTATTTATTTTGACGTGGATTGTGAAATTTTTGTTAAACGATGCAACTTGCATCTTATACTAAAATGCGTTTTGAAAAGATATATCCAGAAATAATTTGTATAACAATTTAATTGTTTCACAAAAAATAATGGAACCCTTGAGAGGTGTTAGAACTTAAGCCTCAGTATTGGTCGAAATATGTGGTTATTTTGTATTTTAGTACTTTACATCAAATGATTTAAATTATTGGCCGCGTTTAGTACAGCGTAGCAATGCAAAATTTCACGCTTACACGTTTCTTTATAGCAAATATATTTATTCCATATCTTTTTATATGTGTAGAATAAGATTTTAACTTAAAGGCGAATTATTTCCATGATATTGGATTTGTTTGGATCCTTAAATATGGGGCAAAAAGACAAAGCCGTAAGTGGAAGTGTCAGTGTTTTCAAAGAATATTTAGAAAAAAAAAATGCAGTCGTACTCGTTAGAAGAATTTTTTTAGAATGAGTCGAGCCCGGCTTAAGGTAAAAACAGATTATATGTAAATAAATATAAAATTAATTGAATATTATTTGAAGAAATTATTGTCAGAAACTTTTAGTGAACGAGGGGATCGTTTCAACATTTCCAAGGAAACATGTCATTGTTTCTTGCTTGGCTCGCATATTGAAATAAAATAATCAGTTGGTAATTGCAATGATTATTACAACAGAAAAGGATTTTAATTGATTGTTTGTGTTACAAGGTATTTATAACTTGAATGGGTTGTGCTTACTCCCTTCTGCCAAATTTACTAACAGCTCATCCAGATAATGGAAATTTCATATCAGGCCAAACTAACTTTAATTTCAAACTGTCTTTGGTAAGGGTGCTTGTATATAGAGAGAATGTTAGGTATATCGAAAAGGCAATTTAGAAAATTAACATTTTATATTTCAGTACTCTCTAGATGAAATTTTCTCTTCAAGTTGTATATTGCAAAATATTATAAGATAAGAAGCCACAGTGGATTATGCTATAAACTTCAGATATAATAAATGCAGTATTTAAAATTAAATTAAAAATTAAAAATTAAAAAATTAAAAATTAAATGTTTTGCATTTTTTTTTTTGTAGAAAAATATGTACTTGTATCTTTCCCACCTTATATAATAGGTAATAAAACAAATTGTATTTTTATGTTACAAAAGAGAAACAATGAAAAATATTTGACGTTTCCTTTCGCACCTAATATCCAGCTATTTCAATCCTCTAAACCATAATTTGTGTCCACCAAACAATTTTTACTTCTGGAGAATTGGTACGCCAATTGAGGTAAATATATGCTAAAATTGAAATTTACTGTACTTATGCCCGATTTCAGAACAAAACAGCAATTCGTCAGTTAAATAATATTTCCTCTTTTTCTTCTTTTATGAAATTGCAATTTGTTTCATAACTCAAAATCAATGCTAACTGGATCATAATTCTTTTTTACATGAGAATTTTAAAGGGAGAATTAAATATGCCGCCCCGGTGGCACAGTGGTTAGCATTAGTGGTGGAAATCTATCGATAGTACTATCGATATATCGATAGTTTCGTACTATCGAAAACAATCGATACTTTTTATATACTATCGATATATCGACCAATCTAAATAAGAATATGATAAGTGAAAAATACTGTGCTTTCAGCAGAGCAGTATAAAGGTTTAATTAGTTCTTTTCGCTGCTAGGAATAAGCGGATCACTTTAATTGTATCGTTTATGAAACGTTAATTGTATCGTTTATACTGAACAGTATTATAAAGTGGCTTTGAATTCTTTTAACTGTATTTTTAGTAAAAAACGCATTATTTTAAGAATATAAAATCAGTCATAACCTTCACATCGTAGAGTCCAAAAATCGTATTCTCTTAAAACTATGATAACTGACGTTTTCATGGGCTTAATTGATATTTATTTCGTACAAGAGAGTTTTGCTATTATGCGAAATAACTTTAGTTACGTTTTTCTTGTTGTCAAACCTTTTATATGCTAGTCAAATTATTGGTGATCAACGAACCCAAATGGTCTGAAAGCCAGGAAATGTTGAGATGCTGATTTTCTTACATAAAAACGATTGGCTGCTTTTAAAACAAAGTGGGAAACTGGGAAACTTTCCGATTATAATAACACCCCTTGACTTCATAGTTTCTGGTTGTAGTCAACCTACATATATGTAATTGAATAAAGTTTATAAATTTATTATCCGATAGTATCGATAGTATATCGATAGTCTTTTAATTAGTGTCGATAGTTTTCTATCGATTGTTTTTAATGTCACTATCGAAACTATCGATAGTTGAAATTGTCGATAGTTTTCCACCTCTAGTTAGCATGCTTGCTTTAAGCTCCGGAGGTCCCGGGTTCGATTCCCGGCGGGTGATGAAAAAATCACGGCTGGTTAATGTTGGATCAATGAATTAATCACTCATTATCCGTTAAAAAAAATGATTACGAAACTTCAAATGAAGCGGCCAAATCCCTCTATGGGATGTAGCGCCAGCGGAAAAAAAAAAAAAAAATTAAATATTTGATTTTTCAATATCGCTCAAATAAAAATTTAATTCTCCCTTTAAAATGTTCATGTAAAAAAAAAATATAATCAGATAGCATTGGTTTTGAATTATGAAACAAATTACAATTTCATAAAAGAAGTAAGAGAGCAAATATTATTTAACTGACGAATTGCTGTTTTGTTCTGAAATCGGGCATCAGTGGAGTAAAATTAGCATTCAAAACTATATTCTTAAAGAACTCGGTGCTTATCATCTAATTTTTATGATGTTTTTAATCCCTTTGTGATGAATTCTAGATTAAAGTTAAAACATTACTACGTTGGAAGCTTTTTTTAAAGTTATTTTACAGGTGAAAATCGTTAAAAAAATAAAAATCATCAAAATCTGAAGACCACTGCGTTCCGAAGTGGAATACTAGTTTTAAAAAAATCTTCAGAATGACGATTAAGAGGTTTAATTTTTTTTTACCAATTCTAAATATTTTTAAAGAATGAAGCTGTTTCACTAATAATGCGAATTGAAAAAATTATGTTTCTTTCCCTATTTTAAAAGTTTGTTTGCTAGTAAGCACTTAAAAATTTGACGCAGAGACCATGAAAAGAATACTCTAGACATGTATACTTTAATTTTAAGATTTAGATATTTTTAAATTCTCTGTTAAATTTTTAAATTTGAAGTTAGCGTCATCGAATTGAGAATCATTTTGATGTTAAGGTATTTTTGAAATGATTAACCACTTAATTCGCATGCCCGTGTCTGACACGAGCATGCACGCGCATTAAGACTATTTACACTTCGTTACTTGCAGTTATGACGATCATTTTTATCAAAGATATTTTTGATACGTATTACTATTATCATTTACAACGTAATCAATTTTCTACAAAAAACAACAATTAAAACACAAATGAATTTGATTATTTCACAGATTCTGGCGGAGACCGGAATACACCTCAAAGAAGACGCAACATCTGGTAATGCATTTCCACAAAGTAGCAAGAAGCAATTCTGTACTAAAAAGCAGAAATCGCTTATCTGCATTTTAGTAATTTTGAGAAAATGAAGGATAAAGTTTTAAAATCTTATGGGATTAAATTAAGATTATTATATGTATTATCTCATAACTTTTTTATTTTTTAGGCAATTTTCACAAAAATTTGATGCAATCTAAATAGTGGGCAAATTTAATTAAGTCACTTAGGCGACTTTTGCTTTTAAGTACAGGCATATTGTCGTTAATCCTTAGTTGTTACAGGAAAGAAAAAGAAGCAAAAATAAAATATAAACTATGCCTTCCTAGAAGATTCTTAAGAGTTTAAGTTCGACCTTTAGAAGTACTTATTACTTCAAATATGTGTATCTAATCAGAAAGAAATACAATTTTTTAAAATTATTTTTTGATATTTATCATAATTAAAGAATTTGCGATACACACAGTAACATAATTTGATGCAATTGCACCATAATTAAAAACAACGCTGATTGCCATTGTCGCAATTTTGTTTGATGCAAAACTTGCAATGAAATTGCTTTTTAGATCTAATTAGTAACTTAATTTTATTCGACACAATTACTGCATCTACATTCTGTTTTCGGTGCAACTAATGTTTAAACAGATTTCGAAGCAAGGTTTGTATCGTAAAATGATGTAAACTACTTAAATTGGCTCAATATGCAATGCTAATAGCATCGTATATCATAAAAATTTTCAACTGAGAGATGACATAATTATAACCGGGTACAACTTAGAAAACCATATACAGAATAAGAACACAGTAATCAAGAGGTTATCACAATTTAATCTTAAAATCCAATTAGATAAGTGTGAACTCCTGATAAATGAGGAAAGGTGAGGAAGGTGTTAAAGCTAATGCGGACAAAATTCAAAAAATTATAGATTGGTCTATACCAAAGAATCCGAAGGAGATTAAACTATTTCTGGGGTTAGTAGGATACTACAGAAGGTTCATTAAATATTATTCTAAGATCACTAAACATCTCAAGAAAGATAAGATTCTTAACATGAAAGATATAGACTATATAAAGACTATGCATGTTAAAATCGGGAAACAAAAAACTAGCCCTATAAATGAGCCAATACTATTTTAATCAATTTTTATTTTGGATTAAGTATTAATAAATATTAATTACAGAGTTAACAATAGTTTTATTTTTTGTTTTTCTTTATGTTACAAATGTTGTATTAGTTACATAATTGGTTGCCTTTTTCCATTTTTTCTTGAAATCATTAAGCGTGTTTGCTTCCCCTCGGGTCCGTTTCAGTTGGTTTATAACCACAGCCCAATATGTCTCCATAGGTCGAAGCTCCGAATTATTTGGTGGTTTCATATTTTTCGGTACAACATGCATATTATTCAAAGTGTACCATTTCATCTCATCTTTCGCGTAATGGCATTACGCAAAATCCGGCCAAAACATATAGTGGATACACAGGATATTTCATGCTTTTTAAAGAAGGGCAAGAGTCGTGTAAGCACTGTTTCATATATGTTGATTAATGGTACCTGTCGATATGAAAGGTTGAATTCGCTTTCCACATGAATATATCGACCGCTACATTTTTTTCTTTCAGTTGATTTGTATTTCTTTACCGCTTTAACACTATATACACAGTTGATTTCGATATTTTAAACTCTTGGGAAATACTCAAACCCGACAATTCGGAATTTTCCAAGTATTTGGAAATAATTCGTTTGCGCACATCTTCTTCTGCAGACGACAATTTGAGAACTGAGCGAAATTTATTGTGTGTGAGATCATTTCATTATAGAAGATGTACACTACTATAAAAATAAAACAATACATTCAAAAATATGCAGTGAACTTTGTTTTACGCAATTTCGTACTTCCAGATTTTATCGTGCACAGTTTTTATAAAGGCTTTTGAGAACCTTAAGAACATTCTAGCTATGGACCAAATACTAGCCTAACCAGGCTTCACAAAACCATTTATTCTGATGACAATACATTAGATTTCGGTCTAGGTGCGGTCCTCTCTCAAATCCAGGATAATGTGGAAAGACCCATCGTGTTTGCCTCGCGAACACTTCGGAAACTAATTAAGCCACGAATGAGAAGAAGGCATTGTCCATAATATGGGCCGGTAAAAAGTACCAACCGTATCTGTACGGTATTAAATTCACATTGGTTGCAGATCACAAGCCCCTAACATTGATGAAATCCTCTGAAAAATTTCGAAAATCCTAAGATGAAAACTCGAACTAGAAAATTATGACTATGATATCATATATAGGGAAGGAAAAACAAATGTTGTGGCGGATGCATTAAGCAGACCACCAGTAAAAGAGCTTAACGCTAATGAAAGAACGAATAACACAATACATCAATCTACAAACGTCACTAGTGGCATAGAAACCGTCCACTCTGCAGATACTTCAGACGATTATTATATCTTTCAAACAACAACAGAAACCAACTAATCTTTAAAGTTTCTAACATATACTAGATAGTCCTAAAATTAAAAATGTCAAGTAGGTATTTGTATTCTGTTGTTTTATGGTTGTTCTTCTGGGATATCGCTGTTTTCATTTAAGCACAGTATACGAAGAGAATTCGCACTACATACTTCAATATATTAACCCATCACCGTCTGCCGTACTCGATTGAGTACACCACCTTATAACGAAAATTCTTCGAATTTAACGGATTTAAAATATTTTTATTTCTCGATTATTTACCGTTGAATAAGGGACCTTGAAATCAAAAAAATATTTTCATTTGACCAATAATGATGAAATAGAAATTTCGCAAGATCGGATGTTTAAAGTAAGACCGCTTATAAATATGCTGAGGAAATAGTTTTGCCAGCAAGTTTTTTTTGATGGGAAAACATCTTTAGCGGGGTTATGCCAAGAATTGCATGTAAAAAAAACAACGGAAAATCCGGTACGACCAAAATTGCAAATTATATACGAGAAAAACGAACGCAAAATGCACCGAACTTGCATACTATATAATTCGAATTACAATTTCCGTCAGATTAAAATGAAAAGGCACAAAAATTATGTATGTGTATAGTGTAAAGGCATTGCCATATGCAAAAGAGAAAACCGTTAAACCCAATTTTTGGCTAAATTGCTTTACTTTGCTTAGTTATTAACAAATAGTTCTAATCTATAATTTCCACCTTATTCTACAAAAATTTTATTAAAATTAGTTTTATTCAAAAAGTCCCAATTTTATGTTTTGCCGGCCGTCAAGCAAAAATCGGTCCGTCAAAATATAAAATTGGAGTTTTTTGAATGAAATTAAACCAATTTTAATAAACATTTTTACGAATAAGGCAGTACATATAGATTCGAACTATATTTTAATAATGTTCATATTGAAAAACAAACAATTTTGTTATTAATTGGATTTGATGGTTTAAAATGCCGGTTTGCCGCTTGTGCATGGGCAATGCCTTAAGTGATTTAAAAAGCTGAAATGGAAGTACGGTTAACAAAGACAAATGCACCCATACTTTAAATATTAAATATTATACATCTTAGCGAGCTGTAAAAATGGCACTAATACTACATTGATGCATAATAAAATAATAATTTTGAAATTGTTTAATCGGTATGCTAATAG
Source organism: Tipula helvola (assembly GCA_963556165.1). Classification (NCBI taxonomy): domain Eukaryota; kingdom Metazoa; phylum Arthropoda; class Insecta; order Diptera; family Tipulidae; genus Tipula; species Tipula helvola. The sequence continues at coordinate 333,123,739 of OY744481.1, read as the reverse complement.
GAAACAAAAACTATAATAGTGTTAAACAGATGCGAATGCCATGTTATAAAAATATTTTACGCGCAAGGAGGAAGCCGGAGTGGGACATGCTACCGTCTTTCCAGCTGCTACGATTTGACAGTCAAAATAGGGCCTTCGTCTAATAGAACTACGCTATTTCATTTAGTTTAAATCAACCAAATCAGCGATGCCACTTTGTTTGTTCACCTTATTTGCCGTGACCATTCATAAAAGTCTAAATATAGAATCTTCAATAATAACCATGTGTGGGTAATGGTGAAGTTTAAAGCGTTAAGGGCAGGTTTAGATGATTAACTTAACAGAGCTGGATTTAACGTGTTCAAGCTCACCAAGACATGGCTATACTGAAATATAGTCGGTTATAAATTTAAATTTTCAATTAAACAATTAATGTCGGTAAACGGTAACATTGGTTCTCTAAATCAAAAATAGGATAACTTATTGAGTTTTTAAACCAAAATTGTACCGTAAATTAATTACTGAGCGAACAGCAGCCGCCTATCAGCATTGGTTTCTCAGGCGCATCGAAGAGACTTGAAATGATTCAATAGTTAAAAGTTTTTACATAATTCATTTGCGAGTTGAGCGTGAACCCGCCCCTTTTTTTTTACAAGGATGATTCAATTAATGAATCCCATAGCGATAAGCCAGTGTGAGATTCTGGTACAACAAATTGGATCATAAGCAGTTTGAGTGAATATTGTTACGCTTTTGACATTTATTGTAGAAAACCAGCAGACGAATCAGGGTTAAGGACATATATTTTTTCACGAAAATAAATAGTTTTTCTTTCAAATTTTTGTTTTATTTAGGTATGCTATTTACTTATTATCACCCTGTGATTGCAGTTTGAAAGTTTTTTTTAACAGGCAGTTATTTTTTCTCGTGCGGAGTTGCTAGACTCCCATCGGGCGCGTCCCCAGGTGGCGGATAGGGGAAAACTCTTACTGACTTGTCGGGCGGGTAAATGGGAAATAAAATACCATTCGCGGACCAAAACTAGCTAAGGGTGGTTCCCTGAAAATAATAACCAATATGGGGGACTCGAAACGAGATAACCTTACGGCGCAGGGAATCGAATACCCAGTGCCGGCGACTTTGAGGGGTGAGCAAGCGGGCTCCCAGTCGTCGATATCCAATGACCGCAATACTTCAGAGCTGATGAACTCTGACCCATTTGGAAGAAGTTCCATAGTGCAAAGATCACCAACATCATTAGCTAGAACAGTTGAGATAGAAAATGCAGAACTACGCAGACAACTATGTAACATTGAAAAAATTACGTCGGATTTAATGAACGAAGTAAAATCTCTTAAGTTAGAAAATGAGAAACTGAAAAATTCTTTACAATCAAAGGAACCTGAGGAACAGGATGCTTCAGTTTTCCATGAGAAAAATGCTTTGCAACCCAAGAAGCCAGAAGAACAGTGTGCTACAGAGTACCACACTGACGAAGAAGAATTAAGAGATGAAACTGACTGGATCTTAAAAAAGAACAGGAAGAAAAGACCTGCGAAAAAACGGAAGGCAGAATCTTCTCCAGAGATTGTAGCTTCAAGCCGCACTTCAATAACTGCTGTATTAAATCAAAATCAGCAAAATGTACCAGCTCAGGAAAACCAAACTGCCAAAATTAAGGAAAAGGCTCCACCACCAATCAACATTATTGGCGTAACTGAATATAGTACTATCCAATCGTTAATGAAATCGGTGACTACAAAAGATTACAGAGTTGTAGCACTGAACAACAATATTTGGAAAATCAATACAACAGATATTGAAAGTTATAGAGCCTTGGCTTCAAAGCTGACAGATGACGGCAAGGAATGGTACACATATGAGGACAAAAATGATCGTCCGATTAAAGTTATGGCCAGAGGTCTTCATCCAACCTGTGCAAAGCAGGATATAATGGAAGACCTTAAACACCAAGGCTTCAAAATAGAGGATGCGGTAAATATCCTAAAGAAAGAAAAAACTGTAACTGATCAAGGGATTAAAATGAATAAAAGGGGGCTCCCATTGTTTATGCTTACTTTTAATAGCACGGAAAAAGTGGAAAAAATTTTCAATATTAGGGCAGTCCTTAACATGAGAGTTCGAATAGAAGCGTTAAGAAAATCCACAGGCTTGATACCTCAGTGTAAGAAATGCCAAGGATATAATCACACGCAGAAATATTGCAAACGAGAGCCTAGATGCGTGAAATGTTCGGGAAAACATCTCGCCCAAGATTGTAGGTTCACAAAAGCTACGCCTCCAAAATGTGTAAACTGTAATGGAGAGCATCCCGCTAATTATAGAGGATGTGAAGTAGCCAGGGAACTTCAAAATCTGAGAAATAAAAAACAACAAGGCCCGCTAAACCGTGGGATGTTCAATAATAAGACAATATCTAAAAACCCAGTGGTAGAACTACCACTAACAAGTGCAATAGCAGGCCGAAAAACATACTCCCAGATTGTACAACAGCGGGAAGTAGTAAGTAACAACGAAGACGGTCAAAGCCTAATTCTTGAAAAAATTTTAAAGAATATAGAAGCATTAAACTTAAGGCTACTAAAACAAGAAAGAAGCCTGGACGCTTTAAATAAGCGGTTAAATAAGCAAGAAACAGTGAATGAAATCACTTCTATGATGTACTAATCTATGAAGATGAATAACACATTCAGAATCGCCAATTGGAATGCAAATGGGCTGTTGCAACAAATTCCAGAGTTAGAAATTTTCCTAAATATAGAAAAGATAGATATATGCCTAATTTCAGAATCTCATTTGACAAAAGATTCATTCGTTAGAATTCGAGGATACCAGTGCTATCACGCCATCCACCCGTCAGGAAAAGCGAGAGGAGGTTCAACCATATTTGTGAAGGAAAACATCAAACATTACGAAGGAGTAAAAATTGAAGAAGAAATTATGCAAGTAGCCACCATTAATCTTCGAATAAATAGTCAAAAGGTAATCAACATATCTTCAATATATTGCCCTCCACGTTATAATCTGACTAAAGAAAACTATGTTACGTTACTCAAATCGCTCGGTTTTAACTTCATAATCGGAGGCGATTTTAATGCTAAAAATACATATTGGGGATCAAGGCTAACAACCCATAAGGGTAAGGAGCTATTTGCAGCTGGTCGGGCACTAAACTGCGAGTTCCTGTCTGGAGGTAAACCAACATATTGGCCAGCGGATATAAATAAGATACCAGATTTGATAGATTTCTTTGTAACAAAAGGGATATCTGTAAACTACGTATTACTCGAAAACAGTGAAGGAATTTCATCTGACCACACACCTGTCATTATGACACTCAGTGATACCATTATCAAAAAAGAAAATTTACCTAGGTTAACAAATAATAAAACAAACTGGGACCTCTTCCGGAAAATAGTCGAAGACAATACGGAACTACAAGTACCAATTAAAACTCCGGCAGAACTTGAGGTTCAATTGGAGCTGCTGAACAACAGTATTCTGCAAGCAGCATGGCAGAGTACTCCTCCTACTTGTAATCAAACGGAAAGTTACATCAACTACCCAGTAGAAGTGAGAGATCTGGTTAGAGAAAAGCGGAAAGCTCGAAAAATCTGGCAGAGGAATCGAGCACCACAAAGCAAATCACGACTTAATTATTTAAGCAACAAATTAAAAATGCTTATCAAAGAAGTCAAGAACAAATCTTTTAATGAATACCTGGCTGGCCTTTCTGGCAACAAAGACACTAATTACTCCCTTTGGAAAGCAACTAAAGGTCTTAAAAGGCCTAAAGTACAAATAGCTCCTATCAAGAATGACGATGGAACTTGGGCTAGAAGTGCCAAAGAAAAAGCTGCATTGTTTGCAGACTATCTTGAAAACACATTTCAACCCCTCCCAAGGCAAACAGCTGAAGAAAATATAATTTCAATAAATAAAGTGGATAACCTAAACATAAAACCTGTAACACTACAAGAGCTAAAAGATGAAATTAAAAACAACTTAAGTTCAAAAAAATCCCCTGGTTATGATTTAATCACTGGACTTATAGTTAAAACTCTCCCAGAAAAAGGAGTACGAAAATTACTGCAAGTAATCAATGCAGCCTTCAGATTAAAATACGTTCCATACCAGTGGAAAGTGGCAGAGGTGATAATGATTATAAAACCTAACAAGCCGCCAAACAAGAAAACATCGTACAGGCCGATTTCCCTACTTCCTATAATTTCAAAATTATTTGAAAAGTTACTACTCAAGAGATTAAAATCAGTAATAGAAGACAGAAAACTCATTCCTCCTCACCAATTTGGATTTATAGAGAGACACTCTACCATAGATCAAGTGCATAGAATCACAGATCTAATTGAAGATGCTCTGGAAAATAAAAAAATATGCTCAAGTGTATTCTTGGACGTATCTCAAGCCTTTGACAAAGTATGGCACCGAGGCCTGGAATATAAACTACACAGAGATCTGCCGAAGCAGTTTTACCTGATTTTAAAGTCATATCTAGCTGATCGACGCTTTCGTGTGAAACATGAAGAGGAATACTCCGAATTAAAGAAAATATCGGCGGGAGTTCCACAAGGGAGTGTTCTGGGGCCGATACTCTATATACTTTATACGCGAGACGTGCCAAGCACAAAAGGAACAAATATTGCAACATTTGCGGATGATACTGCAATCTTGGCAACTGGAAACAACATAGAGGAGTCAACCAGCAAATTACAAAACGCTGCTAATTCATTGAGTAATTGGACGAAGAAATGGCGCCTTCAACTCAACGAAACTAAATCTGTACATATAAACTTTACCAACAAAAATGTTAATTGGTTACCTGTTCGACTGAATTCACAACTTATTCCACATGCAAACACGGCAAAATATTTAGGAATGACCCTTGATGCTAAACTCAAGTGGAAAGAGCATGTTAAAAAGAAAAAAGAAGAGTTAAACATCAAATATAGAAAAATGTATTGGCTCATACACACAAAAAAATAAAAGGTCACCACAACACCGAATCGGTGTTACATAGTGTCCCACCGATCGGATATTTATAATTTGAATCCAATCGGATATTATAATAAAAATGGCATAAAATACATTTGGATAAAAACTTTTACACCGCATAAAACCCAAACAGGAACATTCATCTTTAGGAAAACACCTAGAGGTGCATTTTAATAAATCCAAAAGGAGTTTTTATAAAAATGTATCTTTTCGGATAGATAAAAATATTTATCAACCATTTATAAATATTTTAGAAAAATAAAATACTTTTTCGGATAAAAAACCAATTAACACCGCACATTTTTCGAGTGTATGGTTTTTATCCCATTGGTATTTTATTTTAATGTATATGATTTTAATATGTTCCGAAGATTGTAAGAGAATTGAATCTTCTCATCAGGCCGCTGCGACTAGACTGATTGTATCACAATTTAAATTCTATTATACAGAAGGAATATGCAGGTTGTTTTAGCGAATTTAAATAATACAGCCAAAATCTCTTACAATTTTACTTTTTCACGAAAACTCCAAACGGTGTAAATATTTACTCCGATAGAACGAAAATAATCTCTGGGAAGTACTTTTTAAAAAAATCCGCTGTTGACAACTTTTGCGTTTACTCCGAACGGTGCAAAAGTATACTGTTCGATCCTTTTGGATATTTTAAAATTTGTACCCGATCTTGCGGAGTTAATATGGTACTATTGGATAAAAAATAAAGTTTTTTTCGGATAAAATACCATTCACACCGCAATATTTTTTTGTGTGTAGGAAGGAACTCTGAGCTAACATTACATAATAAACTGCTATTATATCGGCAGATATTGAAACCTGTATGGACGTATGGTATACAGCTATGGGGCTGTACCAAGAAAACTAACGTAAAAGTAATTCAAACTTTTCAAAATAAAGTCTTGCGTAGTATGGTCAACGCACCATGGTATATAAGGAATGATAACCTTCATAAGGATCTAAAGATGGAGTACGTCAGTGAAGAAATTAAGAAATATGCTAGGAAACACGTACAGCGCCTCAGTCAACATCAAAATGCGGACTTGCGTCGTATGCTGAACAACCAAAATCCAGTAAGACGGCTTCGAAGAACGAAGCCCTTAGAACTAGGACAGATAAATTAATGAAGTATCCAACCTGGAGCTAACCGATGGGTTATTCTCCTCAAACAGTTAACATCATTTAATATAGATAAATTACTAGATGAAATTGTATTCAGTTGTAATATTTGTTAAATAAAATAAAAAAAAAAAAAAAAAAAAAAAAAAAAAAGTTATTTTTTGGGCGTTAATGGGTTAAACGAGTTGTAATTAACAACGTTAACTTTGTCTTTTATATTTTTTAGATTTATCAACTCATTATTATTATACGACGGAAAGATGAAATTGCGCGTTTAGCTTTCGTAATCGTCCATTTTAAAATGGAATATCCAAGAGTCCAGTCAAATCCTTACACGCAGAAATTGTCCCCTCAATAAATTACCACTATTATTCTTATCATTGTTTTAACCCATTTGAAAATATTTTAGAGACAAAGTTTTGCATCTCATTGTTCATGTTAATAGGAGTTAAATTGTGATCAACACACTCCCAGGCAGTATCTGGTTTGTTAAACCTCCAGAAATAAAAATACGAATAGCAATAATTGCGGCACCACCAATATTTGTTAGAAACTACCCCTACGAAAAACAGCAATAACCTTCCTCCAAAATTGACAAATACACAGATTTTGATTTGGCACGAATGCTATTTATGGTATAGTAGATATTAACGAATGACTATGACTGGAAAACTGATTCACTACTATGACAAATAAATGACGGTGTGTTGGGTGATGGAGAAGTTACTTTAAACGTTGAAACATGGTCACAGTCTGACCTTTTTTGATCTGCATGGATAATTTGTAAATCGTCCGATTAAAACACCAGAAGACTAAAACAACGCAGTATTGAGTAGGTCGAAATGGGACTGCCTCAATCTAATTTTAAATGAAATAAACGTGAGGGATCTGTCCAGTGCCCCGGTGGCACAGTTGTTAGCATGCTTGCTTTAAGCCCCGGAGGTCCCGGGTTCGATTCCCAGCGGGTGATGAAAAAATCACGGCTGGTTAATGTAAGGATTAATGAATTAATCCCTCATTATCCGTTAAAAAATGATTACGAAACTTCAATATGAAGCGGTCAAATCCCTCTATGGGATGTAGCGCCAACGAAAAAAAAAAAAAAAAAAAATCTGTCCAATTCATGATTTTGGAGAGTGACAATTTACTATTAATTTTCTCCGGTGAGCAATTTTCCAGTTTTTCGCAGATTCATTTAACAATCAGGTTAGGGTGAGGTGAATGGATCAATATACGACTAATATATAAACAAAGTTTTATCAGGCATTGAGAAAGTTTTAATCAGTTATTCTTAACAGTTTTAATGGGAGTGTGCCCGCCCACACGACACCTGTTAATACCGATTCTCATAGCTTTTTAGGGAGTACATTTTTTTAATGTTCATTGTCGATAGATATCTGTGATCCTATAATCATAAGGAAATGATTGAACGTTCCTTCGCATGTTCTTTCAGGGAGACCTGATAGTTATATAATATATAAGCTTAACAACTTTTGCGAAAATTTCGTTAAACAACTGGAAATTTTTTTTGTTTGACTCATGCTGTGCATCTTCATTTGGTTTGGGTACTGAGTACAGCCAAAATTATTCACAGAGTCTGACTAATTGATAAAATCTATAACTAAGTGACTTGAAACAGAATTGTGTTTTGACTGTGATTCAAAGCCTTTAAAGATTTTTTTAAAGGCAAATCTTTCGGTATGGCTATATCTTGGTAATTTCGATAATTCATTGGATCAATATGCAATATATATAAACAATGTTGTACGAATATAATATTCTCGTGGTAATTCAATAACCGTAACCCGTTTCTCATCTATATTGTTAATATTACGTATACATACTCGTATAATACTATAGCATATAGAAAACAATCAACAAAGTATATTAAGGTATAAGTCTATAATATAAAGATAATTAGGTTAATGTAGACGACTATACAAAAAAAAAAAAATTGTTCACCTTGAAAGTGGGTTTTGTTGTCGATAACCGAAATACAATTTTCTGTTTTATTTATTTCGCATGTCCATATGCCACGCCAGAGGTGGCCTAATGATATTAAATACACAAAAAAAAAATCTAAATCGAGAGGATTTTATTTAAAACTTTAGACAGTCATGGATGGAAACACGTAGAACATGTTTAATGCTCAATTAAATCGACACGCATGTGTAAAAGTTTTTTTTGGTTTTTTTTGCATGCTTGTGTGGTGAACTTTGATTTAATAGAAAACCATGAAATATCACATTTCATTAAGTAATTTAGTTGAAAGGGATTAGATTTATAATGGTGGAGGGAGGAAAACATGTTGCTTAAAAAAATCGACTCATAAACATTAAGATAAGAAGCTTTTATAATTGGATGGCTCTTTTACAGATTTTCATCAATATTTCACAACCTTTGATCCAGTTATACGAAATAAAATTAAAAATGTAAATCCTGCGAACGCATATACATAAAATGATTCAATTTCGTTTCATCCACCAAATGATTATAAATCACTTAATCTTATTAAATTGAAATTTTTCCTCCGTCTATATAAGATTTTTCAAACACATCGCTTTGTGTTCTTATCACATTCATGTTTTAATACATAATTTAACATTCTGTCGTTTATAATACACAACATATTATGTGTGTGTACATTGTGAAAGATGTTTTACTGAAAATCAATTCAATCAAAATATCCATATCAAATCGACATCAAACATCCCTATACAAGGGTATAATATTATACGCATGCTGATCGGATCGTATCAAATCGATTTAAAATGGTGTACACGCAGGGGGAATAACAACTGGATGTCTTCACTTTTTGTGTCATACTCATAACCATACCCAAGAAACATCATAATTATGTGAGATATTTGTCATCATTATAATATATTTATCTCGTCGGTATACAGTATCTTAAAAAATAAATCTTCACAATATTTATATTTTCTTATGCGGCAACCATGCTAACTAAATTTATGTTGTATTTTTACTTTTTATCACAAACTCTTTTGATTTATCAAGAGACTAATTGAAAAATATTTCTGTTTGCTTTTCATTTTCATGTTGTGATAACGTACACAAAATAATAACGTCTCCATGGTAGTCGTATTCGTATTTCCAGGTTTGTTTAGTATTATGTGTATGTGTCCTTGTCCTTCGAATGATAATGTCAAAACACAGTCAAGATGTTGAAAATGAATAAAAATTTAAATGTCTGTATACGTCTGTATGACATACGATAACTTTATTTATAAAAACTCCTTTGTGGGTTTGTATTTTGTTTTAAATTTTTGAAAGACTGGGCACGTTGAATGAAAATGTTAAAATTTTTTACTTTATTTTTAAAATACTCGTTTGAGTTGACATGTGATATTGACGTCTTTGTCTTCAAGCTGGTTAAAGTTTGGAAATATAAATTAGTTGCAAATGTTTTACTTTTTATTTTTAGAAAATTTCTAAAGAGCTTTTAAGTGGTCGCATAATATCAAAGCAACCTTGATTATACAAGCCATAATCTAGAAACCGAAGCTTTTATAAGGGAATTAGAAACGAAGAAAAAGCCAAAGTTTCCATAGTAAAACACATAAAACATATGGGAAATCACTTTTTTCCTAAGACAAATTTGTAAATGAAAACGTTGCAAAATCTTAATTATGATTTCTGAAATATTTTCATAAATATTTGAATTTCAACGTATATAAATCTCGTTTAAATAAATCGTGATCATTTTCTCGTAATAATTGATTTATTTAAACCAAAATATAAAAACAAGTTCATAACAACAGCATTCTGGTCAAATTAAAAAGAAAAGCTTACTACAAATCGTGTGCATTAAGTCAATATACATTACATAGATGGCAGTGATGGTAGTAAACATTTTGAAAAATCGTACGAAAAATTGTCACTTGGAGGAAATTTTAAGTTCCAAAATTGTAGGAAAAGCAAAACAAACTCACAAAATATTAAGAACGGGTCTTAATTTTGTGATTAAACAATTTTTTTTTATATTTTTCTGTATAAATCTGAGACATCTAACGTACACTAGTAAAACTAAAGATAAATTTAGCAAGTATTTTTTAATTTGTCAGAGCCAACTTTGATGTATTTTTCAAAATGAAAGTTCGAAAAAAATATTTTACAAATAATTTAATTTTAATATTTCTGCAATTAATATTTACTTAATACCAATACACTTTTCTTGTACATTGCTGCTAAAGATATGTAGAATACTTTTGTATAAACATTTTGTAACATTTTTGCTTTTTTCATTGAAAAACTGCAAGCCAAAACACATCATTTTTACTATGGATTCCTATGGAAATCATTGAAAAGTTATATGTACCACTAAAAAAGCTTCTAAAAAATACGTCATAATGATTATGGCTCTATACTCTAGAAGGCTCTGATAATATAGTTTGAAAGTACTTTTTGCTTATTTCAATCCCTAAACTTATCCTGGTAATTTATTTTTAGAAACTAAAATTTGTTTCAAAATCTTATGCAATAAAATTATTTCGTGGTGGTATCAATTGTTTTTATTTGAAAATAGAAGGGCTTCAAATTAAAATTTGTGTTCACACAAACAGGCTTGTTTTCCATATGCGAGTTCCACGCAATATCTATTCTGAGTAAGAAAATATTAAAGATGAGCCTCCAGGCTGAGTTTAATGGGATGTGCGAAATATTGTGACAAAAAACCAGCAACCAAAAATTATGATATTTCTCTATTATCTAAATCACAAGAATATGTGCTTTGAACAGGTACCAACATTAGAAATACACAAATACATTTTTTTACTTCTTACAGCACATTTTCTTGTGAGATATGCTAGAAACATATGAGCAGAATTTCTGCTAACAGCACTGCTGGAAGAAATGCAGATGAACTACATGAGCGTCGTTTATAACAAGCAGAATATTTTTTTTTGGTATTTATAACCTCCATTTTGGCACTTATCACACAAAACTTATTTGCTGTTGTAAGGCCTCCATGCTGCCATGAAATACCTAACCCACATCTGGTTATTAATAATTAATTTGGTACAAAAATAATCGAGAGCGATCGAGTTTTGCATGTGGCATATGGCAAGGAAATTGAAAAAAAAAAAAAACAAGAAATTAACTGGTGTAGGAGCTTGGCGGATCCAGCTTTTAATTTGGCGGGAGGTGGGGGTGGGGTGGGGGTGGGGTGGGGGTTAATTGTAACTAATTTGTAATTATCCTATACATAAACAGAAATATCTTAAAAATCAATATCATTACATACAGACAGATATTAGTCAAATATTGCATTAGTGTATTTATTTAGGTAAATACATGATCGGATAGAGTTTGATTCTTTCTTCTTTAGTGTTACTAGTTTGCTGCTTGTAATTACACACATCAAAAGTGTACAAGGAACACATATGGTTTTTAGGTTGTCATCCCCTTGAATTTTGTTCGATTTTTGTTTTGTTTTTTGTTTCTAGAAGATACATCGATTGCAAATCGGTTTGCAACCGGCTAATGTACAAGATCTTGAACATTTATATGTGAGTAGATTAAATCCAAATACTGAAGTGAATGCTTTGATTGACTATGTACGATCAAAGTTGGAGATGGTAGAAGCCGTTGAGTGTCGTTTATTGTTGCCAAAAGGCCGGGATAAATCTAAATTAACTTTTGTTTCATTTAAGCTAAGTATTGACAGGAAGTTCTCTAGCCGAATTTTATCGCCTACGTTCTGGACAAGAAGTGTTTTGATTAGGCATTTTACAAGCAAATCCAGTTCAAAAAACGACAATGCAGTTTCGCTGCTTCGAACCGATTAAAATTTGACGACTTGCAGCTGTATACAAAACCACAAAATCACCAAAACAGTCATTATCAGCCTACGGACTCACCTACAAACACTTTTAATTATCTTTTGTCATTATATTATCACAACGCAAGCGGTGTTCGTTCTAAATCGAGAGATATATTCCTCAATACTTCTGATGAGGCATATGACATTATCATCATAACTGAGACTAGGCTGAACCAGTCTTTTAAATCGGAGGAGTATTTTCCAAATTCGTATGCAATTTTTCGTAGTGACAGATACGAAGATACTAACATTAATCGTTTGGGTGGTGGAATAATAGTTAAGATGTGAATCTGTGTTTTATTCGAATGAACCAGAATTATTAGTTTTGAGAATCCAATTCTTCTCTCAACAAATATTATTATGCGTACTATATATCCCATCATCTGCTGCATCCGAGTTATATGATCGTCTCGCCAATGTAATTGTAAACGAGTTAGTACATTTAATTAAACCTGATGACCAGATAATCTTCATCGATGACTTTAATCTACCTAAGATTAATTGGATATTTTTGGACACGGATATTATTCCAATTTCAACTAACGTAACCGCAACTCTCATTTTGGATACTATGTTTGGTTTGGGTACTAAGCAATGCAATAATATACTAAATGGAAATGACAGACTGCTAGATTTGGTGTTCTGCTCAATGGATATGGACAGAAAAGTTTCAGAATGCAAGGATATCGGTAATTCTGGGAGTATATATCACATACCTATTAAATTAGATATAATTTTTTGTAATTGTTTTAACGATTCTTTTACCTCTAATGGTTTTAATAGTTTAATGTCTTCTTATTTAGATTTTAAAAATGGAGATTATTTTAATCTGAGGAACTTTCTCGATGGGATGGATTGGGACAATTTGCTGTTACTAAACAACGTCGATTGTTGTGCGGATAATTTTTATCGTATCTTAAATGTCGCAATTGATCAATTCATTCCACGTAAATCGACCGGGAAAATTAAATGTGAACCGTGGTATAATAGATCACTCACAAATTTAAAAAATCGAAAGAATAAATTGCATAAAATATTTAAATCGAACAAGTTTTTATACAATTGCTATGTCTTGCAGATTGAAAATGACATAACAAACAACCTTAGGCGGTTCTGGTGTTATATGGAGCACAAAAAGAAATCTAGTGGATATCCTGTTCAAATGAATCTAAATGTAATAGTTTCAAATGATAACCAAGCGACAAGCAATCTATTTGCCGACTTTTTTGAAGGAGTATACACTAGGAATTAAACAAGTTGCTCCTCGGTTAGTTGTAATAAGACAAGCATTAGCTCGAACTTAACTTTAACATATCAGAAAGTTTTAATAACTTTAAATCAGCTAGATTGAAAAAAGGGGGCCGGGCCTGACGGTATTTCTCCTTGTTTCATGGTAAGTTGCGCTGATGTCCTTGCGGCTCCATTGGCAAAGATTTTCAATCTTAGTTTTCGGTCTGGAGTTTTCCCCAAAATATGGAAAATATCATCAATTATTCCAATTTTTAAGTCTGGTTTACGTAGTGATGTTCGAAATTATCGTGGAATTTCTTTACTTTCAAGCATCATGAAACTCTTTGAAAGTCTAGTTAATGCCCGATTATTTTTTATAATTAAAAATGTTATAACGACAAAACAACATGGCTTCTATAAAGGTCGCTTGAGTTAGGTTTCCAAACGGATGTATTGTATACAGATTTCAGTAAGGCCTTTGATAAGTGAGATCACGTTTTGTTAATTAATAAACTCTATCAATTAGATTCAAATCAAATACCGGTGCAATGGATACGATCATATTTGACTGGTAGAAAGCAGTATGTTAGAATCAACAACTCCATTTCCAGAACGTTTTTAGCATCCTCTGCAGTACCCCAAGGTAGTCATCTGGGACCACTCCTTTTTAATACTTTTGTGAATGACGATTTAAAAATCTATAAAACCATTAGGGGCATATCTGATGCATTATCATTTCAAATTGATATCAATAATTTCGTTGAATGGTGTAGTACAAACTCATTATGTCTTAACATATCCAAATGTAAAATTATGACATCTAGAAGAGGTCGGAATGTTGTTTTAACCGATTATTTAATCGACGGAGTACTTATCGAACGAGTTACTGTAATTCGAGACTTAGGTGTTCTTTACACACCTAACTTGTCTTTTAATTTTCATACTGACAGCGTCATTGCAAAGGCTAACAGTATGTTAGAACACACTGCGCATTTTATATATGGCATTTGTTAGATACCGTACGCTGCTATTATTTGGTCGCACTTTTATCATAACTATGCAGATAGGATCGAAAGCATTTAAAAGCGTTTTCTTAAATATGCGCTTCGCTTCTTGCCTCGTGATGGTCGTGGCCCGGATTATATTTCGCCACCTTACAATGGGAGATGCCAGTTATTAGCTCTGGAACCGCTTAGTGCACGTAGGGACGCGGCGATTGCTATGTTTGCGCGTGACATGATTCTGGGACACATTGACTGCTTTGAGCTTTTAGAGCTTTATTCGTTTTATGTACCGTCTCATAATTTGAGAAGACGTGCATTTTTGCAGTTACATAACAGAAATACAAATTACGGGAAGAATGAACTGATCTACAAATCGGCTCTTCTGTTGAACTCGGTTGAAAATTTGTTTGATTTTGAGATATCGAGGAACGTTTTTCAGAGAAACATTCTCCACTATTTTAAATTTTAATTTTTGTTTTTTTCTGTCTTTTTATAATGACTTTGATTGTGTTTTATGTTGACGTATGTCGTCAGAGGTATTTTGTACTGTTGATCTAAATAAATAAATAAATAAAACATGAAGTTTTCCGAAAAAAATATTTACGAATGGACGATGTGCGGAGAAAAATGAAATATGTGGTATGAAACAACAAAAATTTGGTATATGAAGTTAAATGGAAATATTAGGCCCGATTCTGCCTTCCAAAATTTTATGTTATGTTATGTTATTTTTGTTTTTTCAATACAAATTCATATAGGAAGCGGGGAAATAAAATAACATAACATGAATTTTATCGTCCCAGAATCGGGCCCATTGTCTATTTAATTTTAATTTTTATTTGTTAAAATTTAACTAATTAATTTTAAATAACTCTATCGTTTTAAAATATTATGTCTATTGTAACATTGGTTAAATATCAAATCTCTGCTATTTGTAACAACAAATTTTTGGCATTTAAAATGATAAAATATTACCAAACGAATCAAACAAACAAAAATAATACTTTGAACTACATATTGGATCAATTAGATGTTCCATTCATTAACACTTTATTAAATTTATTTTAAACGTCGCACAGTGTGGTAAATTCCAAAAAAGCTGGTCAAAAGTAAAAAAACTTAAGTAAATTATCTCAAAATCTGCATCAAGGGGTTTTCTGGGTTCCTGTGAAGTCAGTGTTGTAAAATTAAACCTCCTTCATTTTTGGCAACCCCGATTCATGAAGCAGCCTGTATGTCATATTACAATAAAGATTCGTATCATTTTCATAGTTGTTTGAGTTGCTGATTACGAATGTAAAGTCAAAGTTGCAAAATTTAGCCCCCCCCCCCCTGACAATCCGTGTTTTTCAAACAGCCAAATTTCTATGTCAAATATGCACAACGCTCTTGTTGACCATCATTGAAAAAATCGATGAAATCTTACAAAAAATCGCAGAAGCACATAAGCGCTATGGCATTGCTAAGGAATTTAACATCAATACAAAAAATAGTTTTAAACCATTTGCGTAAGGCTGGATACACAAAGAAACACGATGTTTGGGTGCCGCAGGAAATGTTGGTAAAAAATTTGACTGACCGAATTTCCATCAGCATATTGCTACTGAAACGCAATGAAATCAACCCTTTCATGATCAAGATCATTAAACCAAGGATTGCCACCCCATAAGGTTATGCTGTGTGTATGGTGGGATTATAAGGGAATTGCACATTATAAGGTTCTAGAAATTAGTCAAATGATTGATTCTAATCTCTACTGTCAACAATTAACAAGATTGCAGCAAGCAATTCAACAAACCCTGCCAGAATTGATCAATATAAAGCTCGTTGTCTTCCACGCATGACAACGCCAGATCACACACATTTTTGATGGATCGGCAAAAATTGAGACAGCTTGGCTGGAAAGTTTTGATGCATCCATTGTATAGCCCACACCTTGTACTCTCTGAACTATCATTTGTTTGGATCTCTGCAAAACTCCTTTGATGGTCTAAAGTTGGCTTCTACAAAGGATTGTGAAAATCACTTGGTCAAGTTTTTTAACGATAAACCGCAAAAGTTCTACACCGATGGAATTATTGAACTTCTTGAAAAATGGCACAAGGTCATAGATAATAATTGCCAATATGTTCATTGTTCATAAATAAAACTCATATTGAATAAAAGAGAAATTAAATCAAAATTCACAAAAAATTTCTCAATACTTTTTCCCCAACCTATTTTTCAAAAACTTCAAATATCCGAAAAAGCAGCTTAAAGCAGCCAATTGTTTTTGTATTTTTAAGATAATATTTTCACCTACCACCTCGAATAAGTTTTACAATTGAACACGACGGAACAACACAACTTTTCGATAATCACAAATTGTATTTTAAATATTGGCATTGATAAAAATCGTTTATAATTGCTGCTTTTTGGTATTTGAAGCTTTCATATTAAGTGCATTCAATTTATTTTCATATTTTAGTTACTTAATAATTGGTTGTGTTTTAGATTTTCTGTATTACTTTTTACAAGCGCGGTGTTCACCTTTTCAGTAAAAATTTTGATACTACTCGAACAAAGGTAGCATTTTGATGAATATTCTAGAGCAGGTAGAAGGAAACATAATCTTCTATGAGTGATTCCTGAACGTTAGACATGTACTTTAGCCAAGCCAATGGAAAACAGAACCAATCTAGAAACTTTTCGTGCGACGTTCAAAAAATTATTAAACATTTTCATCCCCTCCGTTTGGAAATGGCTTATGGCTCGTTTGATTCAGGATACATTAGATTTACTTTTATTTACATAACCAATTAAATTTTTTAATTGTGTAGCTTTTCGTCAATTTTTGGTTTCTGAAAATTTCACTCAATATTCTTATAAGAAATTATATTATCAAGTGTATATACTAATACATGATTATTTCTGTTATTTGGGACAAATAGGGTGCTTGTTGACAGCCTCTTCGTTGCGCTTCCTGGGCAATGTGCTGTAGATCGAACGGTTGTGGTATCCAATCCCTACGTAGTAGAGAAACAGTATAGTAGATAGTCGACAAAAAAGATGAAATGTCGGCTGTAAACAATAACGTACTCCAGGTGGGTCAGAACTTAAATTCTAAATCCCGCCCCGGTTTACTGGGCTGCACCGCAGATTCTAGAGGGATCAACACGACATTGCAAAGGAAATTGTCGGTAGTCAACCAGGCTGACCCTTTTCCTAGTACTACTGGAAGCACGGAATAAGACATACATTTATGGCCCTTTGGTGGAAGAAGTACGGCACTTCATAGAACATCACCGTCAACTCCACCGTCAGGGAGCACCACACTGTTCAGTGAACTTAACAATGAGAAGGAAAATTCCTCTCATATGAAGCATTCATTAGTCAATCAAACTTCTGAAGTCGTGCAAAGTGCACAAATAGATACAATAAACAACGCGGATTTAATAAATAAATTTGAGCAAATGGAGAAGTTAATCGCGCAGCTAAACAATGAAGTTGTCGTGCTAAAGAAAGAAAACATTATGCTAAAGGAAACAGTAAATAGAAATAACAATGCAGGAAACTCAGCATTAATTAACAACCAATTTCAAGTACTCAGAGAACAATAAGAATACCACACTGATGAAGATGAGCTTGAAAGAGAAACAAATTGGATACTACAGAGAGCCAGGAGAGCAAACAAGAAACCAAGAAAAGAATCCAACCCAATTAAGAGGAAAGCTCAATCATCACCAGAAGTTGAACCTATTCAAACTCACTTCAAAAGTGCATGAACCAGAAAAGAAGAAACATGTTCCACACCCGATGAATATTCTAGGAATATCAAATCACGGTAGTATTCAGAAATTGATGAAAGAAGTAGTACGAAATGACTACAAAGTAATATCGCTCAATAATAATATCTGGAAAATAAATACAACAGAGCCTGAAGACTATAAAGCTCTAGCTAACAAATTAAATGCTGATGGTCTCCAGTGGTACACCTACGAGGATAAAAATGATCGATTAATTAAAGTAATGGCAAGAGGTCTACACCCAACTTGCTCAAAAGATGAAATCATTCTGCAAAGCAAAGGCCTAAAAATAGTTGATGCAGTCAACATCCTTAGAAAAGAGAGAAGAGATAACAGGGAGGGAAATGTAGAAATCAATAGAAGAGTTCTCCCACATTTTATGGTAACCTTCGACAACCAAGAAAAAATAGAAAGTATTTATAATATTAAGGCTATCCTTAACCTCAGAGTTAAAATAGAAACACCGAGAAAGGTCACTCGACTTACACCTCAATGCAAAAACTGTCAAGATTATAATCATACACAGACATACTGCCATCGAGAAGCAAAATGTGTTAAATGTGCAGGAAAACACGCAAGAAATGATTGCATAGTTCCCCGAAATACAACACGGAAGTGTATCAACTGTAATGGCCAGCATCCGGACAATTACAGAGGATGTGAAGTTGCAGTAGAACTACAAAAAATGAGAGATAAATCACGTAAACTAGTTACATCAAGAAATGTACAATCTATTAAAAAAAACACGGAGATAAAATGGTTGACTCCTAATCCTAATACACAAAGAGAGCGAGTAAATGAAAATGTTACTTATGCACAAGTAGTTCAACAAACAGAGCAGAAACAGCTCAAAGTGGATCTCGTTTTACAGGACATACTGAGAAATCTAGAGAACCTCAACAAAAGACTTTCTTCACAGGAAATGAGTCTGCAGAACGCGCTAGAAGAAATGAAATCACAAACTAGTTTCAATAAAAGAATAGAAGGAAATTTTGATCGAGTGTATCAGAATATAAATAATATAAAATCGAATTATAAACTAAAGAAATGAATAAAACATTACGAATTGTAACCTGGAATGCAAATGGGCTATTGCATCACATTCAAGAATTAGATACATTTTTAAACATGCATAATATAGATATATGTCTTATATCAGAAACCCATTTCAACAAAACTTCATTCTGTAAAATAAAAGTATATAATTGCTACCATGCATTACATCGAGAGAACAAAGCTAGAGGTGGATCAGCTATCCTGATAAAAGATCATATAAAGCATAACGAAGAACTTAAAGTTGAGAAGCTTTCCATGCAAGTCACAAAAATCAAAATACAATTGAACAATAATAAAACTTGTAGTATCTCAGCAATCTATTGCCCCCCAAGATACACTCCCAAACAAGGAGATTATACTAATCTTCTCAAAATACTAGGAAGTGTGTTTTTAATTGGAGGTGACTTTAATGCAAAAAATACCTATTCGGGATCACGGTTAACGACCACTAAAGGAAAAGAACTTTTCACAGCAGGCAAAAAGTTAAAATGTGAATTTCACTCAGGCGGTACACCAACCTATTGGCCCTCGGATATCAGTAAGACTCCAGACCTTATAGACTTCTTTATGACAAGAGGAATTTCAGATAATTATATCCATATAGAGAACAGTGAAAGTCTATCATCAGATCATTCACCAGTTATTATGATACTTAGCCAAACAATTATTATGAAAGAGAGCAACCCGAAATTAACGAGCTTCAAAACCAATTGGGATCCCTTCCAAACACGGTTAACATAAAGAATTAATCTGCAGAAACCAATTCAGGGATCAGTCCAATTAGAAGAAGAACTAGATAATCTCATCTATAATATCCAAAGTGCTGCGTGGGAAAGCACTCCTAAAAACATTCAGAAAATGAAGCGTAATGCTAGCTATCCGGAGGAAGTGAGGGAACTACTTAAAATCAAAAGAAAAGCACGGAAGAATTGGCAAAAACATCGGAACCCGGAAAATAAGAGGGTATTTAAACACTTGTGTGACAAATTAAAATATCTAATAAAAGACATTAAAAATCAGTCATTTAATAAATACCTCAGCACTCTAACTGGGCAAAAAGATACTGATTACTCATTATGGAAAGCAACTAAGAATCTTAAAAGACCCAAACTTCAGGTTCCTCCAATTAAAGATAAAGACAATTGGGCTCGAAATGCTAAGCAAAAAGCTGATTTGTTTGCAAATCATGTTGAAGAAACATTCCAACCTTACCCAAAAGAAACGGAAGAGGAAAATATTACCCCGATAAATAAACAGGATAAAATAAAAATTACACCTACAACATTGAAAGAACTAAAATGGGAAATCAAGAATAATCTGAATGCGTATAAGGCTCCTCCAGGATATGATCTTATAACGGGTCAGATAATAAAAGTGTTACCGGAGAAAGCGTTGAGGAAACTAATGCATATAATTAATGCAGCATTTCGACTAAGATATGTACCAAGACAATGGAAAGTTGCTGAAGTAATTATGATACTTAAGCCGAACAAACCTCAGAACGATAAAGCTTCATGCAGGCCGATTTCTCTGCTACCAACATTATCGAAACTATTTGAAAAGGTTCTTCTTAAAAGACTAAAACCAATTATCGAAGAAAGGAATCTTATACCCTCACATCAGTTTGGATTTAGAGAAAAACATTCTACTATAGAACAAGTACATCGAATTACTGATGTAATCGAGAAATCACTAGAAAGCAAACAAATATGGGCACCAGGGGTTAGTATTCAAACTTCATCGAGATCTTCCGGAGCAATTTTTTCAAATTCTAAAATCCTACATATCAAGAGGCACTTCCGTATAGTATGAGAATGAATACTCCCAGCTAAAAAGAATAACAGCAGGAGTTCCACAAGGGAGTGTTCTTGGGCCGATCCTTTATCTCCTATGTAGTATCTCCCATGGCGACTTTTGCCGATGACAGGGCAATACTTGCAACAACAAAAAACATCAATGAATCCACTAATAAATTACAGAAGGCTACTAACCTGATATGTAAAATGGACAGAGAAATGGCGAATTAAATTAAATGAAGCAAAAACAGTCCAAGTGAACTTTACAAATCTAAAAGTTAATCATATACATACCAATAATGATAAACTCTATAGTAGTACCGCATGCAAACACTGCTAAGTATCTTGGCATGACTTTAGATGCTAAACTTAGATGGAAGGAACACATAAAAAAGAAGAGAGAAGAACTAAACATAAAATTTAGAAAGATGCATTGGCTCTTAGGGAGACAATCTGAACTAGCGATCCATAACAAACTGCTGTTATACAAACATATCCTGAAACCTGTATGGACGTACGGTAGCCAACTCTGGGGTTGTGCCAAGAGGGCAAATATTAAAATCATACAAACAGTTCAAAATAAAATCCTACGATGTATTGTTAATGCACCGTGGTATTGTTAATGCACCGTGGTTATCATGCAACAAAACACCTACAACGTCTGCACCAGCATGAAAATCTGGACATACGCTGTATGCTGACTACCACACCAACAAGAAGACTGCAAAGAATAAAACCATTGGACTTATCGCGACCAGGAGGTCAGTAGACTTACTGTTGCGAAAATCCAGGGGATGAGCTACACGAAATGGGGGATAATCATGTGATTGTGCCGACTAATCAAATACTTTATTATGCAATGTAAATTATTAAATGGGTGTAAGACTCAGTCGTAATACAAATAAAAAAAACTTAGAGATTAAAATTTAATTTGTATATAGATTCGTATTAAAGCTTTTAGATAAATATTTGTGCAAGCTTTAATCAGTTCAAGTTATTAGACTGGAGTGACATGTTGTACCATCACTTTCGATTCGTTTTCGATTGTGTTTTGTCTCTTGTAACAAGAACAAAATTGTACGCTATTTCTTCTTTCATTACAATTTTTCTAATGCGACCTCAGCCTTCTGTATAATTTTTCTTTTCTTCACATCGAAAAATATCGCAAACAAAATTTTTTGTGATAAAGAGTGATGAATGAAAGTAGAAATAGAATGTTGTTTTATTTGAGCAAGCTGAGATAGCTTTAGAAATAGCATAATTGAAAAAGCGAAATAGAGTGCAATTTTGTTCTTGTTACAAGAGACAAAACACTATCGAAAACGAATCGAAAGTGATGGTAGAACATGTCACCCCTGGTAAATTATTTAATTTACAAATGTTAGTAACCATTTAAGCAATTTGGTGTTAGATACTAGAATTTCTTTAATTAAACTACACTACTCCAAACATTTAAAGGAACACAAATTTTTTTCAATTTTTTGTAGTGTTTTTTGAAGAGCTGTATCTTTGTAAAATACAGTCGTCCAGAGATGAAAAGAAAAGCATTATAAAGCTTCAAATCTCTAGTTTTGAGATTTTTCAACGGAAAATTTTTGTGAAATACCGTTGTCACGCAATCATAAGAAAGAGCAACAAAGCTTAACACGAAAGCTTGTTTTATATTTCAATCACTTTGAGATTAGCTGTCGCCCACAACACATCAGATTTTTGAGTAAGATAAATTGCGAAACATAAATTATATTTCTTTTATACATAAATATATTAAAAATAATTATTAAATATTAAAATATATTTCCTTATAAATTAAATGCTTTATTAATTTAATATAAACGCATGCATAATTACAGTTCGTAACTACAATTATTTTTATTATTTACTGTGTGTCATTTACGAATTAAAAAATAAATTCTTCAATATCGCATCGACATAAAAATTGGTGCCGAAATCCGGGAAGCGTGAATTATTGTAATTTATTTCTCATCAGCCTATAATAACGTAGTGAATTAATTTATTTCACATTAATAAAATCGTGCAGTGTTTTTATTCGATTTTTTTTTTTGTAACAGTGCATAATTCAAAGAACAGCGACATTTTAACTAAAAGTGTTTTTTTATCTCACACTTTTCCTAATACATACGAAATTTTATTGTGTTTGAATCACTAAAACATGGCTGAGTTAACAGCATTAATCAAAAGACGTGGAATAATAAAATCAACCGTTACTAATATTAGAAAGTTCGTAGACAAAATTAGCGGCGAATTACAATCGGGTCAAGCCATAAATCGTGAACAGCTTGAAACACGCACCGAGAAATTAAATGGAGAAGAAAAATATTTCGAAACAAAGTCAATGCTTAGGCGCATCTTCAATATAAGAAATCCAAGCCTAGTAACTGCTGCTAACAATAACTCGAGCGAAAGAAATACAAGTGGTTTAGAAGATTTATACACAATAACGAAGCGCTTTCCAACATTCATAAATTTCAATATCTCAAAGGATTACTGAAGGGCGATGCTGCTAATCTAATTCGCCATTTGCCCATGACTGATGCTAACTATGAGCAGGCTTGGGACAAATTACAAAAAAGATACAACAAGAAGAAATCTATAGTAAAAGATTTAATCGAATTATTTTTAAACCAATCTGCAATGAAACAGAGTTCACATAAGCAACTAAGATCATTATGTGATACATCCGATGAAATTCTGAGAGGACTAACAGCTTTAGGAACTAATTGGATAAACAGAGATCCTTGGTTGATATTCATTCTAGTGAAAAAACTAGATTTAGAGACTCAACAGTTGTGGGCACAGCATGTAAATGACGTAGACGTTCCTACGATCGATCAAATGCTGTGCTTCCTAACTGATCGCTGTGATGCGTTGGAATCCTGCTCTCCAGTAAAACCAAATGTTAAAGGTTTCAGAGCGAAAGCAATTTTTAGTAGATAACAAATTTTCACTATGTAAGTACATGTGAAGGTAATAAGGAATGCTTTATTTGTCACAAAAAGCATCACACCCTTATTCACGTTAAAAATGCTGCTACAATTGGAGATCAATACAGACGGAATTCAACTCCAAACAACGATACTAAACCATCTGCAGTCATTCACAATGCCTTATGTACGAGTGATTCGTCATGCACTAGCTCGTCAACAAACAACAATTCTTCAAGCAACTCTGAAGTGGTTTCAATCATCGGTAACAGTGTTTCAAATCACAATCAAGGTTCTTCAATCAACAGTAAAGAATCATCAATCAACAATATTGCTACAATCAACAGAAACAGTTATCCAATCAACAATAAAGTGTCTACAATTAACAGTGAAAATAATTCAATTCCATCGGTTACTGATTTACAAAATTACAATGTAACCACCCCAAATTCCACAAATAATAATAATCTAAACCCTTCCGCCAGTTCATCTAATCCCTTAAACCTATTCAAAACGTTATTGTCAACGGTGGTAGTTGATGTCGCCGATTATTTTGGAAAAATACATGCAGTAAGAGCGTTACTCGATTCTGGATCCCAATCTACCTTTATTAGTGAAAACTGCGTTAAAAGAATTGGAGCTCCACGAAAACATGCCCGTTTTGCTCTTAATGGACTTACATCAAGAATGGCTGGTTTTACAAGAGGAATGGTCGAAATTGAATTACGTTCAAGGCATGATAATAGTTGACGTTTCGTAGTGAATGCATTTATACTATCACAGCTAACATCACAGCTTCCCTCACAAAGCATAGACATCTCACATTGGTCTAAGCTAAAAGACCTAGAGTTGGCGGACCCCGTATTCAACGCACCAGGCGAAATAGATGTCATTTTGGGAAATGATGTGTTTTTTGAAATAATTATGTCACAACAAATCAAGACTGAGGATCACATATTTGCTCATCGGACAATAATTGGCTGGATACTAGGAGGTAAATTAACTCAAAATCCCGAAAATATATCGATTTCAGGATTCCATACATCAACAATGACGTCGAACTAAACTTACTTCAACGGTTCTGGGAGTTGGAGGAGTTAAAGCCAAACACTAAACATTCAGTCGAAGAGGAACAATGCGAAAATCACTATTTAAAAACTACAAAACGAGACTAAAACGGGCGATACGTCGTGCGGTTTCCCTTTAAAGACAGCAATGGAGGCAACATATTGGGATAATCAGTCAACGCCGCTATCAAAAGACAGCACGCAATGGAAAAACGATTTACTAAAAATATAAAATTGCAAGACGATTACATAAAATTCATGGCAGAGTATGATTCATTGAACCATATGAGTTTAATTAAGGAATCGGAGCCTATCATACAAGGACACAATATTTACCTTCCACATCACGCCGTTTTAAAGGAGTCCAGTTCAAATACTAAGCTTAGGGTCGTGTTTGACGGGTCCTGCAAAACCACATCCGGAACCTCATTAAATAACACCTTGCTTGTAGGGCCAACCATTCAAAAGAATCTTTTAGCAATACTTCTTCGATACAAAATTCACGCAGTAGCAGTGTCCGCCGACATAAAGAAAATGTATCGACAGATGATACTCTATCTCGCTGACCGCGATTTTCAACGCATTGTCTGGAGAAATAAGTCAACAGAGGAAATAAAACACTTTCGGCTAAATACAGTAACTTACGGAACTTCGAGCGCAGCCTTTTTACCAATCAGAATCTTATACCAGCTAGCCAAAGATTTCTACGTGGACGATATGCTTACAGGCTGTGAAAATACTTAAGAAGCTATAAAAATTTACCAAAGCATGTGTGCTCTATTGGCTAAAGATGGCTTTAGGATAAGGAAATGGATGTCCAATGATAAAGCATTTCTAAGAAATATTCCATTACAAGATCGTTAATCATCGATATTAGATCTGGACACAAACTCCACCATCAAAACACTCGGCTTGCGTTGGAAGCCAAATCACAATACATTTAAATTTCAAGTAAATTTACCCATTACGGAAAGAACAACAAATAGGATTCTACTGTCACAAGCAGACGTGGCTACAAGGGTTATCATGGGATGATGAACTACCTCCAAATATTTCTGAAAAATGGAATAACATTAAAAGGAACTTGAAGTAAATTGAAAAGCTCGAAATTCCGCGGCGTTTAAAGAAATTCACAATCCCGAAGTTACAATTACATGCATTTTCTGATGCCTCACAAATGGCTTACGGAGCGGTGGTTTACTCAAGAACACAAGATGAAACTGAAGCCGTGCATATACGACTAATCGCAGCTAAAACAAAGGTTGCTCCTGTCAAACAGGTTTCCTTACCAAGGCTAGAACTATGCGCAGCCTTACTATTAAGCCGCCTTGTAAGGTGCATTATGCAACATCCGGATATTGACATCACTTCTATTCACGCGTATACAGATTCATCGATATTGCTAGCATGGTTGTCCGATCATCCAAGAAGGTGGAAAAATTTCATAGCAAATCGCACCTCAGAAATTCTGGAACATATACCTAATAAGCACTGGTCACATGTTCGGTCTAAACATAATCCGGCCGACTTGGCATCCCGAGCTTAAATTCCAATGAATTAGTTAAAAGTAATTTATGGCGAAACGGACCCGAATGGTTGTCAAATTCTGTAGAAATAATCCAGGTAAATCCTCTAAATGTTCCGCCAATGAATATGATCGTACAGTTTGGGAGGAAAAACGTAATTTTAGTATAAATCTTCACATTGGAATGTGCAATACTGATGTAATCTCAGAATTGTTCAATAAATTTTCATCACTTAAGAAAATACATAGAATTCTCGCTTATGTTTGTCGGTATATAACAAATTCTAAAACAAAATATAAAAATAACTTGCATGTAAAAATCAATACAATTCACAGAGCTGTATCTCCACCAACGGTCCAAGAAATGAATTACTCGGAAACTGTTTGCCTCAGATGGGCCCAAGCCAGGCAGATTTCTTCTAAACAAGAAGTACAAAAACACAGTCAAATTTTATCACTAACACCGTTTAGATCAAGTCGGGGTGCTAAGAGTTGGATGCAGAATAGAAAATTCGACATGTTCATTCGACACCAAACATCCCATTATTCTACCTAAGGGTCATCTACCAAGCAATTATCGAGGAATACCATAAACAAAATTTACATCCAGGGCCAACACTATTAACCAGCCTACTTCGCCAAAGATTTTGGATTATTGGTTGCAGAAATATGGCCAGGCATTTTGTATCGAAGTGTTTAAAATGTTTCAAACAAAGGAAGCTAAGCAACGAACAATTGATGGGTAACTTACCTAGCGTCAGGGTCAACTCGGGGCTTCCATTTTTACACACTGGTGTGGACTATGCTGGTCCCTTATATTTGTGGGAACCGCAGTCGGGCGTGGCCGATGCAAGGTTACAAAAGGCTACATCGCCTTATTCGTTTGAATGTCGATCAAAGCCATACATATCGAATTAGTGAGCGACATGACTACTGAAACTTTCCTGGCGGCCCTCAAAAGGTTTATGTCACGAAGAGGTGTACCTATTCAAATTCATTGCGATAACGGTAGCAATTTTCTGGGCAGCCGTAGAAAATTAAATGAATTATTCAAGATCTTTAAAAACGAAAACCATTTTAAACTAATCTCAAATTTTCTTACACCACAGAAAACCAACTTTGGGTGAGAAGACCGGTGAATGTGCGAATAGAAATGAATAAAATTTAATTTAACGATTATAAATCATTGTAATAGCCTCTTATATTCCCAAACTGTTTTCTGACCCCAGCTCCTACATCCTTTGGAAAATGAGGATCTTTTATAAAGCCCCTGGAAGCTCCCGTTCAGCAGGAGCCCAACGTGAAGTTTAGAATTTGTTGGGGTAGGCCCACGTTGGGCCCCTGCTGAACGGAAGTTTCCAGGGGCTTTATAAAAGATCCTCATTTTCCAAAGGATGTAGGAGCCGGGATCAGAAAACAGTTTGGGAATATATGACACTATTACAATGATTTATAATCGTTAAATTAAATTTTATTCATTTCTATTCGCACATTCGCCAGACTTCTTGCATTCGCCGTAACATATACATACATACTAATTTTTTTTTGATTTACCTATATCGTTTTGTGAGCATATAATATGAAGACATTGAATTGTGCCTAATAAATTATCGGAAAATGGAAGATTAATTTTTTTTATTTTGAGGATGATGCTGAACTGATGAAGTCAGATGAGCTTGGGCATGTTGTGCATTTTTGTTTTCATTTCGTTCAACACGTAAAGGTTTTGTACAATCATTAATACGTTTGGCGGCAAAGAACCTCCCTAATGCCAACTGAAGACTATCTGTATTTTATTATGCTTCCACAACGAAAAATGCACAAACTTGCAATTGAAAATAGCACTTGTTTTCTTTCCACAACAAAATATGAAAACACTCGTTCTTCAACGCAACCTTATAATTTATTTTTTATGATTATATTGTATAATTATTTATTAATTTAATTGTTAATTATGCGAAAATCTGCAGAGCGTAAAAGATTGGAGTTAAAAATGAACTTGTCGATGCCGCGATTACCAATGTGTCTTTTTTCACTCGTACTGTCATTAAATAATCCAAACTTTCATGCACTGTACAATAATTATCACAAACAAGTTTCAACTCGACTGCCATCTACAGCATAATACGACAACATGGATAAATATAGTAGGTTGAAGCTTGCTTGTGAAAATTTAATTTTAGAATCACACCTTTTATAAATTATTAAACTTGAACAATAAATGTCAAAAAAGTTGTCAAATGTTTTTCAAAAACAAGAAAAATGTTACTTAAAATATTTTTATGACCATAAACTTACTTTACTTTAGATAATATCAAAAGAATTTTAATCTAATCGGATAATTAAGATAAGTATTAGTAACATGCTCTACTTTACAATAATTTTAGATATCTCAATTTGGTTTTAATTTTCGTTGTAGATAACCATTACTCATCGCTCGACATCATTTTGAACATTCTCCCGGCATTGAATCCCTTGATTCAATTGGAAGTCTACATAACTTGTGTATCGGCCTTTTCAACAATCCTGATTTTGTCTGTATGTGTGTTACTCTCACCAAACCATCACTGCCATGTATTAGCTCAACAACCTTGCCCATAAGCCATTTTGTTGGAGGTAAATTATTGTCTATAATCAGCACGACGTCGTTAATTTGAATATTTTTCTTTACAGTTTCCCATTTGTATCGGGATTGCAAAGCAGTCAAGTATTCAATCGACCACCTGGTCCAAAAATGCTGTTTTCGCTGCTGGATTAATTGCCATCTATCTAGCTTGTTGATTGGGCATCGTTTCAAGTCAACCTCTGGAACCAAAATCATTGAATGTCCCAACAAAAAATGAGCTGGAGTCAGGATATCTTCTGGGCTATCAGGTATACCACACAATGGACGTGAATTCATTATAGCCTCAATTTCAATGGAAAGTGTCGTCATTTCTTCCACCGTCAATACCGTCGCACCAACTACTCGTTTGAAATGGTATTTGAACGCCTTTACTGCCGCTTCCCAAAGGCCTCCGAAATGTGGAGCGTTTGGGGGCATAAAATGCCATTTAATACTGTCCTTTAATAAAGAATAATAAATTAATGTATTATTTTCCTTTATAAATTTGAATAAATTTAACAGCTCTTTATTAGCTCCAATGAAATTGCTACCGCAATCGGTATATATATCCGTACACAATCCTCGGCGTCGAACAAATCTGCGAAAAGCAGCCAAAAATGCGCCAGTGGTCAAATCCAACACTAATTCAATGTGCACGGCTTTTGTGCTTTCACACACAAAAAGGCAAACGTATATTTTAGAAGGCCTTTGACCACGTCCTCGTTTATTGAATGCCATGAATGGCCCGGCGAAATCAATGCCAACCTTGATGAATGGACAGATGTGTTCGACACGATATGATGGTAAGTTGCCCATTTGTTGTACCATCGGAACTGGATTTATCTTAAAGCATGTTGTACATTGCCTAATAACCCCTTTGATGACATCTTTACCTCGTATGAGCCAATATTTCTGTCTCAAAAGCCCCAACAATAACTGCGCACCTGCATGACGATATTTTAGATGGTATTCCTCTACCAAACGTTTTGCTAACCTTGTTTTTGGAGGAATGATAATAGGATGTTTTACATCTTCGGCAACATTCGCGTTCTGTAGGCGACCTCCAACTCGAACAACTCCGTTATGATCCATGAATGGGTTCAAAAAACGAAGATTCGATTTTACTGCTTCAGCCTTTACCAGATGACCAATGTCTTCCTTCATTAATTGGGTTTGAAGAAATCTCCAGCACAATAATTCGGCCTCAGCAATGCCCTCGCACGTTATTATACCAATTACTCGACCACCTTTGTTATTCGATTTTGCATTTTTTAAACATTGTTTAATTCGTGCGACAATTTTTAATATTTTATGAAATGACGAAACACGAGCAGCCAAATCTTCTAACCAATTTGCTTGAGGTTGTATATTTAGCAAGATTCTTTCGTTGATTGCAACTATTCTTTGTTTAGGCCATTCTTCCTCATTTTTCAACCACAATGGACCGTTCCACCACAGTTCATAATGTACTAGCTCTCCCGGCAATAATCCCCTTGAAGCGCAATCAGCGGCATTACTTTTGCTTGGGACATGATACCAATGCTCTCTCCGTGTCTCTTCCAGTATTTGCGATGTTCTATTCGCTACAAAAACTTCCCAGCGACTTGGCACATCAGTAAGCCAGTCCAACACGATTGTAGAATCGGTCCAGTAGAACTTGTTGCTTATGTTTGCACAGAGTGTTTTCTCAATTGACTTCATTAATTGAACTAATAGTAATGCAGCGCAGAGTTCCAATCGTGCAATCGACAAGGTTTTGATTGGCGCGACCTTTGATTTTGCTGCAATAAGTTGAATGCATATTTCTCCGCAGCTATTTTTGTGTTTTGCGTAAACGACTGCAGCATATGCGCGCTTGCTAGCATCGCAAAATCCATGCAGTTCCGTGCCGCTTGATATTTGAAGCCATCGAGGAATTCTTATCTTTCTTAATTCTTGAAGTTTACCACGTACTGCAAGCCATTCAGACTCAACTGGTTCGGGTAACGTGTCATCCCAGCCAATAGGTTTCAACCACACCTCTTGAAACATCATTTTAATTGTAATAACCACCGGCGTTAACCACCCAATCGGATCAAAAATACGACTGCTCTCCGACAAAAACCCACGTTTTGTTGGTATGTATTTTCCTAATACGATGTTATAGCTGAATATATCTTCTACTGGGTTCCACTGCAATCCTAATACCTTCGTGCTGACCGAATCATCTTCAAATTGCTTTGTCAAACTTTCCTTATCTTGAACGGGAATTTGACTTAACAACTCCTCTGCGTTAGACACCCACTTCCTTAACTTCATACCCGCACCAGCTAACACCTTGGTTAAATCAGATCTCTTCTCGTTAGCTTCGGTTACAGAACTTGCACCAAACATGACATCATCAATGTATGTATGATTGCGTAATGTACTTGATACTTCTGAATTTTCTCTTTCATTCAAACTCGCTAGCTCCTCCAAAACTCTTGTTGCAATATACGGAGCAGACTTCATCCCATATGTCAGTGTCTTCAACTCATAATACTTCATAGGTTCATCAATGCTAGCCCTCCAAACAATTTGTTGCAATCTGCAGTCATCGGGTTGTACCAAAATCTGGCGGTACATTTTTTCCACATCGCACACCATAGCTATTTTAAACTCCCTAAACCGTAGTAATATTTCGTACAATGATGCTTGCTTGATTGCACCTGTCAACAACGTTTCATTTAAGGATATTCCGCTTGCGGTTTTAGCAGAGGCGTCAAACACCACACGAAGCTTTGTTGTGGTACTAGACTCTTTTGTTACGCCGTGGTGTGGTAAATAATTCCTGCAAACATCACGTTTAACTTGCACCATATGGCCTAACTGAATATATTCCTCCATGAACTTTGTATACGCCGCCCCAAATGCTTCGTATCGAACAATTTTCTTCTCCATAGATGCCTGTCGACTCAACGCTAAATTCATTGATGACCCTAACGTATCAATCTTCTGATTCGTAGGCAAATTCACAATAAATCGCCCATCTTCATTTCTTCTTGTAGTTTCTTTGAAGTATTTTTCGCAATAGGTTTCTTCATCAGTCAGACCCTGAAATTCGGATAATTTCTCCACTTCCCAGAATTTTTGGAGCAAGTCATCTACCCGATCGGCTGATGTATGTCGAACTTCACAATGGTATGCCTGAGTCTCATTCAAATTAGTTAATTCTCCACCGAGCACCCATCCAAAAATAGTTTCCACAGCCATGATTTCGTCGTTGATTTTTAATTTGCCACTCAATAATGAATTAAACACGATTTGCACTCCGAGGATCATATCAATTCTACTACTTTTGTTAAAACTAGGATCGGCTAAGAATACAGAACAATTAATATGGTTCGATTCAATTGAGCGATTTGGTAATTGAGTGCACAAATTTGCTAATACTAAAGCAACGACCGGAATATTTCTGGTTTCATCATACTTTGATTTTAGGTTCACCTCTACTTCACCGCAAGATACCTGAGATACTGAATTGCCAATTCCAGATATGATTGTTCGATTGTGTTTTCGTCTAAGTCCCAATTTATTGCAGAACCTTTCGCTGATAAACGACGACATGGATCCAGAATCCAATAATATTCGACATTCATGTTCTATACCAAATCTATCCACAATCTGGACCACAGCTGTTGGTAAAATGGTTGTATTTAAAGTACTTACTGCTTGATAGACCATCGATTTCTCATTTGTAGTTGTAGGTTGCTTATTTCCTTTCGGATCATTTTCGATGGGATTTCTCTGATTGTTTGACAAGTACGTTTTCTCAGCATCATCAGCTGAATGTAGCAATGTGTTATGTTTCCTCTGACAAATCGTGCACCTGATCTTGGCCTTACA
The DNA here is from genome assembly GCA_963556165.1 of Tipula helvola. Lineage (NCBI taxonomy): Eukaryota > Metazoa > Arthropoda > Insecta > Diptera > Tipulidae > Tipula > Tipula helvola. The sequence continues at coordinate 333,090,879 of OY744481.1, read as the reverse complement.
TTTGAATACCGCATGATTCGCCCTTAAACAATTGAAGCAACAACCTTTTGCCTTCACACAGTCACGGCGTTCGTTGATCGTCATACGCTTAAATTTATCGCAATTAGATAAACAATGCTCACCCAAACACAACTCACATTTAGGCGTCCCCGTTACAACTAGCGACTTCGTTGACTTCGAATAATTATGAATATCCCTTGACGACACACCTTTCGTGGCTTCTAAAGCATCTGACCGATTCAACAGAAACTTAAAAAATTGGTCCAAGGTTGGATTATCGGTATCACATGAGTGTTGCGCCCATAAAATTTTGGTTTCAGGATCTAGCCTCAATTCCATCAAATACAACAACCAAACGTCTCTTGACTCAGCTTCAGAACCTAGTGCCTTTAGTCCACGAATTGTCTCATCTGACACATCTAACAATTTTCGAATATTACTCGCTGTAGCTTGCTTAATCGATGGCTGATCCAAAAAAGTACGGATAAATGCCTGGATTGTATGCTTTTTCCTTCCATACCTATCGGTTAGTTTTTTGAACGCTTCAAAGTAGTTGGCCTCTGTGACTGGAAAATGCTTTATTAAGTTTGCCGCTTCACCACGTAAATATCCCTTCAAATATGTGAACTTCTGAACTGCAGTTAAAGTACTATTATGAATTGTCTTCAGATATAAATCATAGAAAGGCTGCCATTGTGTATAATTGCCGGCAAACGGTTCGATAGTGATTTTTGGCAAACGAATATCCAAAGGTACATGTGGCATGGATATTGACGTTGACGTATTGGCATTTCCTTCAATTGCATCCCTTCCATGTTTTTCATTTAACTGCCTGATACATTTACTCAGTATTGCATCCACCTTATAAAAGCCTTCACTAAATTCGATAGCCTTCGATTCAATACTAGGATCGACCGCAAACATTTGATCTTCTACATACATAAAATTCGTCAATAGATCGGCTGCCCGCTGCTTCCTGGTTTGTAGTGCATCAATATCGCTCGTATCTGTACTTTTTCCGACGTATTCTTCCAAGTTCTTCAGTTGAGACTGCAACGACTTTCGTGTGGCTCCATGTATTGCCAACTGTTGCGCCGTAGTTAAAATCATATTCGAAATTTAGCCCGTAGCACTTCACAGATTTCACGAAATTGCACAAAACTTTCTCGATAATTCACAAAAAATAGAAATCGTAATTCTTCTCTATATTGATTTCAAAAATTACCTCCAATATACAACAACACAGGTATTCAATAATGCAACACAAAATATGAAAGCGTGATAATTTTCTTTATTTTGAAAATGGCTTCCACCCGACCATGTGCATTCGACTACAATTTTTCCCTTTTACGTACCCTTTACAGAAAATGGCGATCCTATGACGTTTGAAGAAAATTCCACACGTTATTCAACACTTATTCGCAACTTCTCACAACAAATGTGGCGACACAACGGCTTCTCGAAAACTTCCAAACACTGCTTCAACTGCGTTATTTAATAAACTTGCAAACAAACAACAAATGCTGCGACACAACAGCTTCTCGAAAATTCCAAACGCTGTTTCGACGGCGTTATTTTATAAACTTGCAAACACAACAAATGCGGTGACACAACAGCTTCTCGAAAATTCCAAACGCTGTTTCGACGGCGTTATTTTATAAAATGCACAACTCTCACAACAAAAGCGGCGACACAATAATCACTCGATGCAGATTTTCGCATCCGGCTCGAAGGACCATGTATTTTATTATGCTTCCACAACGAAAAATGCACAAACTTGCAATTGAAAATAGCACTTGTTTTCTTTCCACAACAAAATATGAAAACACTCGTTCTTCAACGCAACCTTATAATTTATTTTTTATGATTATATTGTATAATTATTTATTAATTTAATTGTTAATTATGCGAAAATCTGCAGAGCGTAAAAGATTGGAGTTAAAAATGAACTTGTCGATGCCGCGATTACCAATGTGTCTTTTTTCACTCGTACTGTCATTAAATAATCCAAACTTTCATGCACTGTACAATAATTATCACAAACAAGTTTCAACTCGACTGCCATCTACAGCATAATACGACAACATGGATAAATATAGTAGGTTGAAGCTTGCTTGTGAAAATTTAATTTTAGAATCACACCTTTTATAAATTATTAAACTTGAACAATGAAATGTCAAAAAAGTTGTCAAATGTTTTTCAAAAACAAGAAAAATGTTACTTAAAATATTTTTATGACCATAAACTTACTTTACTTTAGATAATATCAAAAGAATTTTAATCTAATCGGATAATTAAGATAAGTATTAGTAACATGCTCTACTTTACAATAATTTTAGATATCTCAATTTGGTTTTAATTTTCGTTGTAGATAACCATTACTCATCGCTCGACATCATTTTGAACACTATCCAATTAGTTAAAAACGTGTTGGCCGCGAAAAAGATCGGTTACAGGTTAGCCTGTTAATTAGGCGTAAATTTAATTTCTTTCTGGTCTTTCTATGTCAACCTTTTGGTGAGATATCTGATTTTGAATCAAAAAAGATCCTTTTGTCTTTGATCATCGATATCTCAGCAACCAATGACTACACAGTAAATTTTAGGGCAGCCTTAAAAACTTGAGTAAATTTCCTACAAGACTCTTTATTGATTAGTTTAGAACAAATTTTTCTTTCACCCTCAATACTGATTTGAAAAAAGTACATAAAAAACGACTTTTTAGGTTGGCTTAGTAAATCTACGGTTACCTTACAAATATTGATGAAAGGACTAATTTTGCCAGGTCATTTTACAGTCTAATGTACCCCTAATAGCACTGTATTATTTTGAAATTGATCCATCCAACCTTTTTTCCGACAGATTGATCAAAGTTTTACAAAACAATTAAAGGAACAAGTGAGCATCAAAATAAAAAAACGATTTTTTTCACATTTTGCGTTAGTTATTTGTTAACCCTGAACGATCGTACGATTTTTTTGTAATACTCATAAGAGACGACAGAAAATTAAATAAAGTTCTGCAATATGACCAATTAATATGGAACTTTTCCATTTCTTAACCGATTTTAGTGAAATTTGGTATTCACGATGGAAATGGAATTCTAAAATGATTTTTGGATAACGATCTGGAATATGGCCAACTAGGAAGGCACTTGGCCATTTCTGATCCGATTTTAGTGAAATTTGATATGCACGATCGAAGTGGGATTTTAAAATTGTTTTTGGATGAAATTCTGGAAAATGGCCAATTATTATGGAACTTGGCCATTTATAAAATTCTGAAATATGGCCAATTCGGAAGGAACTTGGACATTTCATGTCTGATTTTGATGAAATTCAGCATGTATAATGAAAATTGGGTTTCAAAATTATGTTTAGATGAATTTCTGGAATAAGCCGTATATGATGGAATTTGACAATTTTTTATCAGATTTTAATCAAATTCAGCATGTAGTATAGAAATGGAACTCTAAAATTATTTTTGGTAAACTTATATGGTTAAGTTGGAAGACGCTTGCCTATTCCTTAAAAAACGATTAAAAGAAATTCAGCATGTGCGTTAAAAGTGAAATACTAAAATGGTTATTCGATGTGTTTAATGATTTGTTTTATAAATTATTTTAGAATCCCAGTTTCATCGTGCATACTGAATTTCATCAAAATAATTGGCCAAATTCCGGAACTTTATCCAAGAATCATTTTAGAATCTCATTTCCATCGCGTATGTCAAATTTAACCAAAATCGGATAAGAAATGGCCAAGTTCCTTATGGCCAGAACCTTATCCAAAAATACTTTTCGAATCCCATTTCCATCGTATACGCTGAATTACATCAAACTCGAATAAGAAATGGCTAAGTCTTTCCTAGTTGGCCATTTTCCAGAACTTCATCCACGAATCATCTTAGAATCCCATTTCCATCGCGCATACCAAATTTCACTAAAATCGCGTAAGAAATTGCCAAGTTCCTTCATGGTTGGCCATTTTCCAGAATTTCCTCCACGAATCATTTTAGAACCCAGAAATGGCCAAGTTCCATATTAGTTGGTCATATTGCAGGACTTTATTTAATTTTCTGTCGTTTCTTTTGGGCGAGTACTACAAAAAAATCATACGATCGTTAAGGGTTAACAAATAACTAACGCTAAATGTGAAATAGGTCGTTATTTTAGTTTGAAGATCATTTGTTCCTTTAATTGTTTTGTAAAACTTTGATCAATCTGTCCGAAAAATAGGTTTAGTGGATCAATTTCAAAATAATACAGGGCTATTAGGAGTACATTAATCTGTAAAATGACCTGGCAACATTAGTCTTTTCATCAATATTTGTAAGGTAACGGTAGATTTACTAAGACAACCTAAAAAGTCGTTTTTTATGTACTTTTTTCAAATCAGTATTGAGGGTTTTTTTTTTTTTTTTTTTTTTTTATTTTTTATTTAACAAATATTACAACTGAATACAATTTCATCTAGTAATTTATCTATATTAAATGATGTTAACTGTTTGAGGAGAATAACCCATCGGTTAGCTCCAGGTTGGATACTTCATTAATTTATCTGTCCTAGTTCTAAGGGCTTCGTTCTTCGAAGCCGTCTTACTGGATTTTGGTTGTTCAGCATACGACGCAAATCCGCATTTTCATGTTGACTGAGGCGCTGTACGTGTTTCCTAGCATATTTCTTAATTTCTTCACTGACGTACTCCATCTTTAGATCCTTATGAAGGTTATAATTCCTTATATACCATGGTGCGTTGACCATACTACGCAAGACTTTATTTTGAAAAGTTTGAATTACTTTTACGTTAGTTTTCTTGGTACAGCCCCATAGCTGTATACCATACGTCCATACAGGTTTCAATATCTGCCGATATAATAGCAGTTTATTATGTAATGTTAGCTCAGAGTTCCTTCCTATGAGCCAATACATTTTTCTATATTTGATGTTTAACTCTTCTTTTTTCTTTTTAACATGCTCTTTCCACTTGAGTTTAGCATCAAGGGTCATTCCTAAATATTTTGCCGTGTTTGCATGTGGAATAAGTTGTGAATTCAGTCGAACAGGTAACCAATTAACATTTTTGTTGGTAAAGTTTATATGTACAGATTTAGTTTCGTTGAGTTGAAGGCGCCATTTCTTCGTCCAATTACTCAATGAATTAGCAGCGTTTTGTAATTTGCTGGTTGACTCCTCTATGTTGTTTCCAGTTGCCAAGATTGCAGTATCATCCGCAAATGTTGCAATATTTGTTCCTTTTGTGCTTGGCACGTCTCGCGTATAAAGTATATAGAGTATCGGCCCCAGAACACTCCCTTGTGGAACTCCCGCCGATATTTTCTTTAATTCGGAGTATTCCTCTTCATGTTTCACACGAAAGCGTCGATCAGCTAGATATGACTTTAAAATCAGGTAAAACTGCTTCGGCAGATCTCTGTGTAGTTTATATTCCAGGCCTCGGTGCCATACTTTGTCAAAGGCTTGAGATACGTCCAAGAATACACTTGAGCATATTTTTTTATTTTCCAGAGCATCTTCAATTAGATCTGTGATTCTATGCACTTGATCTATGGTAGAGTGTCTCTCTATAAATCCAAATTGGTGAGGAGGAATGAGTTTTCTGTCTTCTATTACTGATTTTAATCTCTTGAGTAGTAACTTTTCAAATAATTTTGAAATTATAGGAAGTAGGGAAATCGGCCTGTACGATGTTTTCTTGTTTGGCGGCTTGTTAGGTTTTATAATCATTATCACCTCTGCCACTTTCCACTGGTATGGAACGTATTTTAATCTGAAGGCTGCATTGATTACTTGCAGTAATTTTCGTACTCCTTTTTCTGGGAGAGTTTTAACTATAAGTCCAGTGATTAAATCATAACCAGGGGATTTTTTTGAACTTAAGTTGTTTTTAATTTCATCTTTTAGCTCTTGTAGTGTTACAGGTTTTATGTTTAGGTTATCCACTTTATTTACTGAAATTATATTTTCTTCAGCTGTTTGCCTTGGGAGGGGTTGAAATGTGTTTTCAAGATAGTCTGCAAACAATGCAGCTTTTTCTTTGGCACTTCTAGCCCAAGTTCCATCGTCATTCTTGATAGGAGCTATTTGTACTTTAGGCCTTTTAAGACCTTTAGTTGCTTTCCAAAGGGAGTAATTAGTGTCTTTGTTGCCAGAAAGGCCAGCCAGGTATTCATTAAAAGATTTGTTCTTGACTTCTTTGATAAGCATTTTTAATTTGTTGCTTAAATAATTAAGTCGTGATTTGCTTTGTGGTGCTCGATTCCTCTGCCAGATTTTTCGAGCTTTCCGCTTTTCTCTAACCAGATCTCTCACTTCTACTGGGTAGTTGATGTAACTTTCCGTTTGATTACAAGTAGGAGGAGTACTCTGCCATGCTGCTTGCAGAATACTGTTGTTCAGCAGCTCCAATTGAACCTCAAGTTCTGCCGGAGTTTTAATTGGTACTTGTAGTTCCGTATTGTCTTCGACTATTTTCCGGAAGAGGTCCCAGTTTGTTTTATTATTTGTTAACCTAGGTAAATTTTCTTTTTTGATAATGGTATCACTGAGTGTCATAATGACAGGTGTGTGGTCAGATGAAATTCCTTCACTGTTTTCGAGTAATACGTAGTTTACAGATATCCCTTTTGTTACAAAGAAATCTATCAAATCTGGTATCTTATTTGTATCCGCTGGCCAATATGTTGGTTTACCTCCAGACAGGAACTCGCAGTTTAGTGCCCGACCAGCTGCAAATAGCTCCTTACCCTTATGGGTTGTTAGCCTTGATCCCCAATATGTATTTTTAGCATTAAAATCGCCTCCGATTATGAAGTTAAAACCGAGCGATTTGAGTAACGTAACATAGTTTTCTTTAGTCAGATTATAACGTGGAGGGCAATATATTGAAGATATGTTGATTACCTTTTGACTATTTATTCGAGCATTAATGGTGGCTACTTGCATAATTTCTTCTTCAATTTTTACTCCTTCGTAATGTTTGATGTTTTCCTTCACAAATATGGTTGAACCTCCTCTCGCTTTTCCTGACGGGTGGATGGCGTGATAGCACTGGTATCCTCGAATTCTAACGAATGAATCTTTTGTCAAATGAGATTCTGAAATTAGGCATATATCTATCTTTTCTATATTTAGGAAAATTTCTAACTCTGGAATTTGTTGCAACAGCCCATTTGCATTCCAATTGGCGATTCTGAATGTGTTATTCATCTTCATAGATTAGTACATCATAGAAGTGATTTCATTCACTGTTTCTTGCTTATTTAACCGCTTATTTAAAGCGTCCAGGCTTCTTTCTTGTTTTAGTAGCCTTAAGTTTAATGCTTCTATATTCTTTAAAATTTTTTCAAGAATTAGGCTTTGACCGTCTTCGTTGTTACTTACTACTTCCCGCTGTTGTACAATCTGGGAGTATGTTTCTCGGCCTGCTATTGCACTTGTTAGTGGTAGTTCTACCACTGGATTTTTAGATATTGTCTTATTATTGAACATCCCACGGTTTAGCGGGCCTTGTTGTTTTTTATTTCTCAGATTTTGAAGTTCCCTGGCTACTTCACATCCTAGTATTGAGGGTGAAAACAATTTGTTCTCAACTAATCAATAAAGTGTCTTGTAGGAAATTTACTCAAGTTTTTAAGGCTGCCCGAAAATTTACTGTGTAGTCATTAGTTGCTGAGATATCGATGATCAAAGACAAAAGGATCTTTTTTAATTCAAAGTCAGATATCTCAGCAAAAAGTTGACATAGAAAGACCAGAAAGAAATTAAATTTACGCCTAATTAACAGGCTAATCGACCTATGCATTGGTTTAACTTAAAAAAAAATTTCCCAAGCGACCCAATGGATCGTAAAAAAAAAAAAAAAAATTTGAATTTTTGTTTCTCGCGCTCTTTCTTATGATTGCGTGACAATGGTATTTCACAAAAATTTTCCGCTCAAAAATCTCAAAACTAGAGATTTGAAGCTTAAAAATGCTTTTCTTTTCATCTCTGTATGAACTTTGTCCACCAAGTTTAGCCTATTTATAGTGTAGTTTAAACCTATAAAACTTGCAAATGATCTTTGTGAAATAAGTTTCATCAAAACCCGACGAATCTCAGTTTGAAACTAATTTAATAAAGACAAAACAAATTTGGAATTTCCTTTATTTTAAATTTATTATGGAAATCTAATAGCAAGAGCAGAAGAAGCACATCTGGTGAGAGAACCAACAGAGATACAAAAAGGAATAAAAAAATTAATTAAAAATAAATTTCCCATTTCATTACATCACTTGATTGATATTCCATTAACCAATTCTGTCTGTGCGCGTTTGCACACTAAATTCCTCGCCCAAATATTGTGTTAAATGCCGATTCAATCGAGCAGAACAACAAAAAAATGGAAAAAATTGTTTAATTACTATTTAATTTCAGAATACAAAAATACAATAAAAAAAAAAAAGTTTTCGACATTTTCTTTATGGCTATTGTTCAATTTCCAAATCGATATCTGGATATCTGTATAATAATCGAATAAGAATTAATGAATGTGATGAGTTCCAATCTCTCGTCCACCATAAATAATAATAATAAAAAAAACATTTATCGACAAAATAATAATAAATTAAGACGATTTTATTGTATACAAGGCTTATGCCTTGTGTGTATGTATGCAGTAATCTAATAACTGACTTGAATAAAATAAGAACTTGCTAAATCTATAATCAATAGAAACAACAAAATTTACAGAAAGTCATATCTCTTCTCGTTTATGTACGATATATGTATATGTGTGTGTATGCTCCATTTATATCCATTGTGCTGTAAAAGGATTAAATTGATGTATTTATGTGGATTTTCTTTTTGTCGTTATACTTGGATACAAATAATAACAGCAACAGAAAAAAGATTGGAACAAAACTCCAATCCACTGGCATACACAAGGATTATAAAAAATTCAAACGAATTGATTGTACACTGTACAGTATACATTCATCAATTTGCTGATTTTTTCGAATTTTAATTCAATCAAATTGCGTGTAAAATATAAATGATACATGAACATGATACATATACGATGCTGATGACTAAGTAAAAACAAATATGAGATAATTTTGTATGTAGTCATTCTGACATTGTTTTATAGTTATGCGCAGATAATTTGGGGCTGAAATGATGTATACTACAGAGTTTGGTTTTTGTTAGTCTTAATTGAATCTAAAATATGTGTGGTCATGTCTGTAACTTTATAATAAAAAATATGAAATGAATTGTGGCGGATTGGATAAAGGCTGTTTGTATTTAGGCATAAAATTTGAGTAAAATGATCCTCACACGTCCAAATCTATTTTATAGAATCAAGTAACCAAATTTAATAATTTTCAGTATTTTCAATATTTCCTTGTCCCTGTTTCTGACAAAGTGTAGTTTGATGTTAATCTATTATCATTTCTGTCACCTTCCTCAATAGTTGGTAAGAATAAGAAGCTAAAATAAGTTAGGATATCATCTCCACTTATCATAGTACATGGCAGACCACCTACCCATGCTACGCGTACAAATTTGCCAACCATCCCGTTTTCAACGGGACAAACCAGTTTTACAAGAACTATATTTAAAGGCTATATAATTATTTTGGAAAAGGATCAGAGCTGTAAATCGCTCTCTTATAAATAAAACATGTAAGATTAGAAAAATTTTGGTTTCACTCTCTAAGTGCCTAAGTTTCATTTGTATTTTTCCGTTATCTCCGTTTAAGGATTACTCTTTTGGGCGCTATTGTCTTAGCCCTCCCCATGTTTTGCAAAGTTCTTTCGCTTCAGGTAACACCGTTCTTTCCAGGTCATTACTGACCTGCCACTTTCCGCTTACCTTGCGGGTTTCATTCTATTGCCGTCCGGGTTGCCTCATTTGTTGTTTTCTTCAATGTGTCTGCTCCATTTTCACTTGAGTTTTCTGAATTCGGTCCCAAGCCATGAATGGAAGACCGACATGTTCCAGAACTTATGGAGCATATTGAATTTTTTTTTTTTGTTCTTGGCCCGCTGATTCATTTCATTTGTACAAACACTGAATTGTTACTAAAACTTTCGGTATCTAAACTAAACTTACGCTAAAATCGTTATCTTTTGATGCCGAAAGTTTTTTTTTTCAAAACAAATTAGCAAATATCGTGTACAATCAAGCAAATAACCAATAATTATTGGGACATTCATTCTCTTAAACGTAGAAGAAGTAATTGGTTCTTTCTTCCTGCAAAGCTTTCTGATGAAAAGTGATAAATTATCACTCATGGAATAAATCGGTTGGTTTTTTATCAATTTTAAGTATTTACAATTTGATCTGGAACGCTCTTGAATTGAAAAAATATTCACAAACAAATTAAACAGCACCGCAAAGCTGTTGGAAATATTACTGGTAGGAAAATTAAAATAGATTAAGGTTTATTGATTAATTTAAACTAGGTAATGAATCCGATATTACCAATTATTTGTTAAATTTTGAGAAAGACTTGTGACAAAAATTAGGTTTTGCACAGCATGTTGTAATTGTTTATAATTAATTAACATTTTAATTTCTTCTGCTAAGGTAACCTCTACTCATTTGGATGATCTTACAGATTTTTCTTTAAATAAAGTTTAATTTTAAACAATAGAATTGTCTTAACAGTGATTAGTCGACTCGAATATTGATGTTATGTTGCGTCATATTGCCGACTTGCACTTTCAATATTTTCAAGCTTATTTGAGGTTTGTTTAACGTTTACATAATATTCGAGGTGTTATAGCTTTCTCGAGATTCTTCAAGATTTCGATATTGTTAGAAATAATTTGGATTGAAATATAAAAGAATTCTGAAATTCGTGGTTTTAAGATTTTAGAATAAACTAGATATCTGGGTTTAAAAAGCGGTAAGTTGATTGTTACCTAACTTATTCAAAATTATTAACATTGCTCAACATGAGAAAGAGCTTTTTGCTTTTGAATTTCTTGGCTTTAAGATGTTTAAGATTATTCCAAGAATCTAAGTTTATTATTCGAAATTTGGTAGACTTCGCTGTGAATAGAGATTTTCGATATTATTCGAGTTTAACTTAGAATTGAATTACGAGTGGACATAATACTCAAATGCTTACAGAGAAGACATTCCGGAAATTCAAGATTTTCAAATTAAGTAAATTTGCAGATTTAAATAGCGTTACCAGCTCAGCTTAATATCGAAATTATTCGAATTATCGTCACTTTCGTATTTTCGAGATTATTTATGGTTTTGCGAAGACTGCAAGGTATCTTTCAGATAATCGATTTTAAATGTATCCAAGTTTTAGGCATCTCAACTCAAGCAAAGCGCTAGAGCGAGAGAGATGCCTTATATTCCCGCTATTGATGTCTCTTAACAAGTATTAAGTCGAAAAGTACTTATCCGATTTTCATGAAACAAAGGCCGACTTATAGACCTTGATCAGATAAGAAAAAAATGGTATGGCTAAGATCTTTAGGTGGTCGGACTCCAAAGTTATAGACGCTTAAAGATTTCCTACATAATAGAACCTAAACCAACAAAAATGATGTTCAACATTTTTTTTTTCCTTTCAATGAATTAAAATACTTACTAGTAAGTATTGTATATAAACCAAAACCTTCTACAATTCTCTCTTGACCTGTTTGTGTAATGAGAGCTGCCAGAAAGTTGTGAGAATTACCACTATATCAAGAGCATGGAATCGCGCTTATAACTGAATGGGAAACTGATATTGAGAATCTTATCACTCAATTAACTTTCGAAAGCCATGAAGAAGAATCACACACACAGCCTGAGACTCTCATCACCGGTGAGAAAGGAATACGAATTTGTCCAGCAGAAGGAAACAAGCCTGTTTCTATTCTATTTGATATGGATTCCCAATATACCTAGCATTCCCTCAAACATTCGGTGGGTACAAATTAAATCCTAAGTATATAGACAAACGTGGCGGGGCAATTTCGCATTCTCGTCATGACATTGTGAAGTCTATGACGTATATTGCCGTAACCGTTGGCCAGCTGTGCAACTCTACTTTTGTTGACGGATTAGTGCGGGATGACAATGTCTACCGTATCTTACAAGGAGTTCGTAATTCCGTACACCACTGGCATCAGGAGGGCATGAAAGTCAATTTGGCCTACCAAATTTATTTGTAACAATTAGTGCAGCCGAGGCAACATGGAATGAGTTACTTGTAATCCTTAAACTAATATTAGATCGGGAGCACATCTCAGAGAACAAAGCTGAAGAAATGAGTGGAAATCAGAAGGCTCGATCCAGTGACTTGTGCTAGATACTTTGATTATAGACTTAGTTTGCTCATGAAAACATGGGAATCACCTGAAGGACCATTTGGAAATCGAAAGATTATTCATTTTTATTACCGAATTGAGTTCCAGCAATGCGGCTCCCCCCAAGCACATATGTTTTTATGGTTGCAAGACGCTCCTACCTATGACCCTATGGACCCCTGTGAATGAAGAGGAGGTAATAAAATTCATCGATGAAATCATTACCTGCACCAGTGGTTATCCAGATTCACATTCCAATGCGATCCATGAACTTAATAATCATCGGCATACCGACACATGCAGAAAAAAGCTGGTATAAAATGTAGGTTTGGAATTCCGTTTCTTCCAATGGATAAAACGAGAATTCTAAAGCCATTGGAAGAGGATCATCCCGAGTTAAAGAAGCTAAAGGAAAAATTTCGTGCAATACGTCAATTTTTGGAACGCTTTTCTCATGAGTCTACCCCCTATGATGGACTTTGATGCATTCTTATCATCAATGAAATGATCACTAGATGAATATCTCTTCGCAATTCGATCGCAACTCAAGAAGAATAATCTGTATTATGAAAGAAGGCCATGTGATGTATTCATCAATCCATATAGCGAGAAAATCATTCGCCTGCAGCGATCAAATATGGACATACAATTTGTTCTGGATGCCTATGCTCTTTGCTGTTACCTAGTTGATTACATTAATAAATGTGATCGTGGATTGAGCGATCTTCTACTTAAAATAATTGAAGATGTTAAGAAAAGTAACAAGCCACTTTAGGAGTGCCTCCAAGCGGTTGGGGCTGCATTCCATGGAAACAATGAGCAATCAGCACAAGAAGCAGCGACGCAGCGTACAACTGCTTCCAAATTCCAATGAAAATATCCAGTGAGCGTTCTATTTTTATTCAGACCTCCTGAAGAAAGAAACAGGATTTTGAAAAGTCATAAGGAACTCATGGATTGAATCCGGGCTCAAACGATATTTTTGTCTGCGGCCTATTGGACCATTACTCTGATCGACCTGATAGTCTTGAAGGTCTGAATCTAGCTCAGTTCAGCACCTGGTATGAATTTTCTAGAGTTGCAAAAAACGCTGACGTTCCGAATGAGGGCATTGAAACTTCGGATGATGACAATATCAGTCGTCTTCTTCCACTCAAAACCAATCCAGGGTTTCTTAGACGGCGTACTCGTCCCAAAGTTATTCGCTTCCGGCGATTCAATGTTATGAAGGAAGAAAGCCACTATTATCATGAGCTCCTAATGCTTTATATTCCATGGCGCAACGAGCAAGAGGAACTTGTCAATTGTAAGCAGAGGGTTCTTAGCCTAATGACCACAATTACAGCGAACAGAAAAGAATTCAATAAGATTCTTTCAGCTTTTTATAGACACAATATATTAATAATAATGGCATTCACAACATATATGTATATTATAAATAACTGGCCTCTTCATTTTTCTGATTAACAAGTCGAAAAAGTTGTGAATGCCATTATTATTAATATATTGTGTCTATAAAAAGCCGAAAAAATCTTATTGATTTAATACAGACAAAGAAAAGAATTCCTGGATCGTCAGATGGAGCGAGCTGAAGAAACCCGTGATAGTCGAATCGGGGCGAGGAAGACCAAAATCGTCCTAGTCGAGACGAATTTAAGGAATATCAATTCCAAGATGGCCATGAATCAAACGAAAATGAGTTTGGTGCTTATGAAAAACGCGCAAGAAGAATTTGAGAAGATGTTAACGTCTTTGAATGCTGAACAACATGATTTCGTCATCCATATTATTGGTCATTTTAAAACCACTAATAACCCAATATATACTTATCTCAAAGGAGCGGCTGGAGTAGGAAAATTAACTGTCATTAAAACTCTTTACCAAGCATTAATTGGAGTTTTGAACTCTTTCGCGGGTGACAATCCAGACCAGCCTCATATTATACTAACTGCACCCACCGGAAAAGCAGCATTCAACATATTTGAACCCACACTTCATACAGCATTTCAACTTCCAAATAATTGTAAGGAGGCTACAGAACTATCAGCCAGTGTGGTTGCCATAGAAAAAATTTCTATGGTTGGTGAGCACATTCTGAGAATGGTCGACAAGCGCCTACGAGATATTTTTAATAGAACCCGAATCTTCGGTTGGATTTCAATCATTGCAGTTGGAGATTTTTATCAACTACAACTTGTTCTCGCCTCGGCTTTATTTTTGTCTAGATGCAATGATCCAATTGCTGAATTACTAAACGTTCCTCTCTGTCGTAATTGTAACGTTTAACAGTTGAATACTATTATGCGTCAACGAGATGACAAGCTATTTGCAATTGCTCTTAATAACATGGCGTCAGGAACAATGACTGATGAAGATTCCACTCTAATTGAGACTCGTATTTCTCCTTCCGTTTCTGCTGAAGCTCAAATTAAGAGGCCAATTCATATTTTCTATACACTAACTCAGACGTCAATGACTACAACAATTTGGTGCTACCTCTAATGCCTGGCCCTCAAGCGAATATCATCTGATATTGTTAGTAGAGTAGAAAATGAAGCGGCTCGAAAGGATATACTCAGTTGTGTCCAGCGCGACAACATAACTCTCTCGGAAACAATGGGATTAGCTGGGGTGTTGGGGATTTTATAACATGTAACGTGTACATTTCAGATGGACGAGTCAATGGAGTTGTCGGAATTTTAAGAAAAATTGATATGAGAATTCACGGAAATAATCCGCAACAGGCAAAACTTCTTCGAGTTTGGATCGAATTTGAGAATGAGTGAACTGGAAGTCATTTACGAGCGAAGCAGAAGCAACTGATAAAGGATTTGAAAATCAACCCTTTATGGACTCCAGTGGAGCCTCACACAGAGACCATTAAGCGAAAATAAAATGGTAGCCTGCAAGTGATTCGTATACAATTTCCATTAATTCCTGCCGATGCTATGACCATTCACCAGTCACAAGGATCAACCTATGAATCTGTTGTGGTTCACTTGAAAGGTATTCGTGAAAGGGCGCTGCTTTATGTAGCTTGTTCTCGAGCAACAACCTCCATCGGCCTCTTTCTTATTGGGGTATTTAAAAAACCCTCTCCTCCTTCAAAACCAGATCCAATTTATCTTGAAATGACACGGCACTGTTAGATTTGCCTCACGCCAATGTATCTGCATCTTATAAATTTGCCGATCGGAGGGACAACTTTTACTTAAGTTCCACAACGTGCAATCGCTTCACCAGCATTGGAAGTCGAATGAGAATGACGAAATATTTATGAACTCAGACTTTCTGCTAATGGCTGAGACGTGGACATTCTCATCTGAGTTAATAACTCTCAAATCACTTATAGCAAGCTGTGATTGTCCGAATCGATGAACCCGGATCAGTTAGCATCTCGGCAATGACATTTAGAGATATCAGAATAATTTCTGTGTATCGTTCTCCTAAATGTAGCCGCTCAACTCTAATGTACACAATGGAAGAATCTTGACATGACTTGACATGACACCCCAAATCAGCGCTTAAAATCTTAAGAATTGGGAAATATTACCTCTGGCAGAACCTGACTTTCATAAGGCCAACAAAATAGATGTACTCAAAGGCATCGATCACTATTTTAGCGTATTAGTCGAAAGTCAGATTAAGGGTGATCTAACGCGAACTGGTTATGCAAAATACAGTAGTTGGTTGGATTGTGGCAGATACCCGCATATTCAACAAAATCCAAACGAATACGATATAGCTATTCGGGTTAATAATCTTTACGTGAACATCATCATGGCGCATGTACTTCAGATGAAATACAATACATTAAGAAAGCTATAACAACAATTTTGTCCACTTACGGTTTCAATTTGCGAAAGTGGATATCAAATCAAGCCATTTGATGATGTATCTGATAAAACCGTGAAGATTTTGGGTCTATAGTAAGATCCGTTAGACGATTTGTTAAAATTCCGCGTTGAGATTCCGAAGAGTTTACAATTCATGAAAAGATCAATATTTTTCGAGGCCGGAAGCATTTTTGATTCATTAAACTGGATTGCTCCGATTAGTATAAAAATAAACATTTTTATCCAACACCGTCGGCTAGCGAACGTGAACTGACGTGATCCAATTCAAAAGAAACAGACAGACGAATGGCCGCGCCGATCGACTTACCTAGCATACAGGAAATCAAAATTCCTCGTTTCATGCACACAGCTAAAAATTAATCGATTGAATTGCATGGTTTTTGTGATGCTTCAAGTGGCTTATGCTACAGTAATTTACTACAGGTAACAACTGAGAATGGAAATTCTTATTTTTATCTCATTACCGCTAAAATGGAAGTGGCACCCATAAAGCAGCAAAGTCTACCACAAACAGATTGACAAATCTAATAAATCTTGTCAGAAAGGAAAGTAATATTAATGTGCAGACTATGTTCTTGTGGACGGATCCGAGTATATTGTTGGATTGGCTTACTTCACATCCACATCTCTGACCCTATTTTCATTACCAATCGTACATCACAAATTTAATCATCATTAAATCGAAACAAGAGGATATTTCCCACAAACACTTAAAGACAGTACGCTATTGTGGAACGCACTTTGTGAAGACGGCTGCGTCAGTAACATTTCGCTTACAGCCATCATGAAAAATAATATGCTCGATAAATTGATTACAAGCTTCTCCATATTGTGGATTGCTCATTTACCATTTTCCACGCAACACCCAATCATATTTTCTACAAATTCGTTGGTTACAACGTTAATACTGAAGGGAATGCATCGGACATACAAGCACGCTGATCCGTCATCAAATTTTAAGGCAAAAATATTGGGATGCAATATATGATTAATATAAAATAGTAATTGAAATTTATTGTGCTTGAATCCGTTGATTGAACCGGTAATTTGCATAGGTTGTGAATAAGCCGCTTCAACACTCCGGACCTTGTTCGAATGTTAGTGATTCTAAACAACATTTCCAAACTTCCCGTATTAAATCAATGACTTTGCTCAAAAGCCACTTGGTTGTAGGTAAATTAATATCGATGATAAGCACGACATCATTTAATTGTATGTTTTTCTTTACAGTTTGCCATTTGTATCTGTTTTGCCAGGCAGACAAATTCTAATGACCATCTCGTCCAAAAATGCTGTCTACGTTGTTGTATTAATCTATCGAGTTTGTTCATAGGAATTTTTCGTAGTTTATACTCAGGAATCAATATCATTGAATGACCCAATAAAAAATGAGCTGGAGTTGAAATTTGGTATTCGTCATCGGGAATTCAACATAACGGTCGGATGCGTACCACAGCACGTTATTACATATATATGATGATGTTGGAGAATCTTCTAAGACAACATTGTCAGGTAACCAAATGAGTACGAAATTAAACCAATTTCTAAAGTTTGTGTATAAAAGTGGAAACTTATTTAATTAAAGTCTTTTGCCAACTGCCTTGGTAAAAATTACAGATACAAGTGGCATGAAACATCATGTAGAATTTTGTTAGATACGGGTTCCATGTCATCCTTCATAAGTAAGAAGTGTTGCAATCAGCTGGGTTTAACCAGGAGACATAATCGCACAATTGTATCTGGGATTGGTGGATCATTATCGCAATATCGTGTGGTGAAGTACAAGTTATCCTGAGATCACTCTACGATTCGATGAAGAAAAGTTCGGTCACTAGCACTGGTTTTATTATAAGTCATTCAAATAAATTGGTCAGTGTTTTTGGCCGACTCAGGGTTTAGTAAAGGTGTGGTCGTATTAATATCATTCTGCGAGTGCAATTAGTTTTTGAATCATTGTTAAGTGGATGATTGAAGATTAATGACGAGTTAATGGCAGATCGAGGTAATTTATGGATGGGTACTTGTTGGAGAAAGGACAAACGTGAATAAAACAGTGGCATATTTTTCTGCAGCTTATGACAACTCAATCGACTGAATAGATGACTTATTACAAAATTCCTGGCTAGTGGAGACTGTACTCGAGTGTCAAAAATTGACGACGGAAGAAGTTTGTTGCGAATAATATTTTAGAACAACCACCAGCGGAAACGCTGGTGGTTGTTCTAAAATATTATTCGCAACAAACTTCTTCCGTCGTCAATTTTTGACACTCGATGGTTTATTCGTAATGAGATTACCAGTCAAGCAGATCGTTAATCAATCAGGTGCATCACTCAATTTAGCCTTAATCAGGCAAGCATAATTGGAGAGAAAGTTCTCTCGTAATCCGTCATTTGACCTGGTACATAAGGACTTTAAACTGTTACGTCTCTAAAAGTTATTTACATCACCACGGAGTGATAAAAGAATCTAGCACAACCACGAAACTTCGCGTTGTATTCGACGGATCCGCTAGAACTGTAAGTGAAATGTCTCTCAACAAAATATTAATGGCAGGTACGATACAGCATGCATCACTATACCAAATACTATTGCGGTTCAGAGAATTTAAATTCGCAATGGTATGTGGTGTAGAAAAAATGGACCGCCAAACTTTGGTACATCAAGGATGATCGTAATTTACAGCGAATCGTATGAAGATCACAACCAACTGAATCAATGAAGTATTTCGAATTAACTACGTTGACGTATGGAATGAAGTTAGCGCCGTATCTTGCAACACGAGATGATCCATTACCATGATCCATTACCACGAGTAGTTAAGTCGGGTTAGCTTGCACTTCGAAGCAAGTTAGCAGAGTTAAGATTAATGAAAATTCCAAGATGGCTGCAAACAGCAAGTGGCACTGAATTACATGAAATTTGCGATGCCAGTAAAACTCTTTATGCCTGCGTAGTTTATGCAAAATACCAAAATGTACAAGATGAATGGTGTATTGGAATGATTCCTCTATTGTACTGGATTGGCTGTCGCATGTACCAGTTCGCTGGGAAATTTTCGTAGCATACCGAACATCAAAAATATTAGAAGATACACAAAGAGAAAATTAATTTCATGTACCAACAAAACGTAACGCCGCTGATTGTGCCTCAAGAGGTTTATGGCCGAGAGAATTAGTCAACAACGATTTATGGTGGAACGGGGTCTGTCATGGCTGATGAATAAAGAAGAACAGCCGGAACAACAGCGACGTCATGTTTCGTTAAGCCGCAAGAAAATGAAGATTGGCTGGAAAATATAGCTTTACGAGTTTCATCTTTCGATCTTCAGAAACGAGGATTTAAAGAAGATATCACGAATCTATTGATATCATTACCACTAACTTCAACCCTAAGATTTTTAAATCTATTTATTGTCGAAAATGGTGCTGTTCGAGTTACCGATCGCCTACAAAATGCTAATGTTCCAGAAAGTGTCAAGCATCCTGTTGTAACCGAAAATTTTAAATGATGGTTTATAAGCTAGCTAATAGATGGCAGTAAAATCATAATGAATAAATGTAATGTACTTTTGGGGCGTGTGTGGTGGTGGTGTCCACTCCCAAATAATTAATTTTAGTTTAACACAGGGTGAATAATTTCGTACACTAACACTGTTTTGTTATTATATATGATTTATATTTTTGTATCTACTTTATTTGATACAAAGGTTTTATACAATTTTATACATTTATTTTATATACACGTTTATACACCGCTTGTGTTGTATATTTACTATAGACGGCTCCCAGTGGGTCGTCTTGTTTTAATAATTACTTAGGCGGTTGCCTATTTAGCGGTCTTCTATTTTTTACGTCCGCTCGGATTGAATATTTAATTTCTTATTATTGGTTATTGTTTTTTTTCAACCGAATTTGTTTTTCCGTTTTAAGACGTGCTGCGTTTTAGGGAAAAAAATACTCTTCCTTAATTATGAAGAGTTCGCTGGTTTTTCCACGTGAATTTAGCATATTTATCTCTGTGTCTACTTTACCACGCTGTCAAACGGACGTCAAACACATTGTCAATTTTGGATTAAATTTGTGTTTGCGTTTGAGTTTGATCCGCCACAATACTCCCCTTCCAGTGAATTTCACCAGAAATTTACGTTGTACGTGTCGTGAGTGTCGGCGTGGTGTTGGTATGTAGTGTCTTGTTAGTTATCTCGAAATCTCGCTGGTGTTTTTACCGTTCTGCCCGTTCTCGTGCGTGTTGTGTCTTGTGCTTTACTGAGATCGAAATAAACTTTTTGCGTCGGTACCGGTTTTTGTGTTGTGATTGTCGTGTTGTCTTCCGCTGTGTGCCTTTGTGTTTCAGTGTTTTGAGTGCTTTTTCCTTTGGTGCTTGTTGTTTGCTCCAACTGTGCGTTCTCCTGATGGCATGGTTTCAGTCTGTCAATTGATACTCTAGTGTTTTTACCGTGTATTGCAATTATGAAGGATTTTTCATCTCTATTTATCACTTCATGTGGTCCGGTGTAGGGTGGTTCTAAGCTCTTTCGCACTGCGTCTGTTCTCAGAAATACGTGCGTGGTGTTGCGTAAATCTTTGGCTATGAACATTTTTTCGTTGCTGTGTCTTGATGCTGGTGTCGGCGTAATTTCTGCGAAATGATTTTGAAGATTTTTGACGAATTCGTTTTGGATAATTTTGTTGCCTGTAGTTTGACCGAAAAATTGTCCAGGAATTCTGATTGTGCAGCCGTAGACTATCTCTGCTGGTGTCGTTTTTAGCTCTTCGCTGTACGTCGTTCTTAATCCCAGCATGACCGATGGTAGTAGTTCTGCCCAATCCGTCCTTTTGTTGTAGCACATAATGGCGGCTTTGATAATACGGTGCCACCTTTCTATCATCCCGTTGCATTTAGGATTGTAGCTTGTTGTTCTCCGGTGTTGGAATCCCAGTAAAGCTGACAGCTCTTCGAAAAGTTGCGATTCAAATTGCGCGCCTTGGTCGGTTACTATAAACTGCGGTACTCCAAATCTGGCTATCCAGTGAGCATACACTGCGAATGCGACTGTGGCAGCAGTTATATCCGGCACTGGAATCGCTTCAGCCCAACGTGAGTAGCGATCAATTAACGTTACGCAGTATCGGTTGTTGCCGGAAATCGGAAGCGGACCAATGATATCGAGATGAATTTCTGCGAAACGTTGCGATGCAACTTTAAATGCGCCGAGAGGTGATTTGGTATGTTTTGAAATTTTAGATCTTTGGCATGGTATACAGTTTTGGGCCATTGTTTTTGAATCTTTGGAAATTGAGGGCCAAATAACATTTTTTGTTAAAAGTTTTACTGAAGCTTTTACGCCCGGGTGTGACAGATTATGTAAAGTTTCAAAAACAGTTTTCCGAAAATTAATTGGAATGAACGGTCTTGGTATACCTGTCGATACGTCGCAACAAATTGATTTATTTGCATTGAACGTGAGGGGTATTTGCTGGAGTTGCAGAGATGTAGTTGAGTTATTACTAAGAAGTTCTCGGAGTTCGTTGTCATTGGTCTGAGCATCTGCTATTGCCGCATAATCAATACTTTCAGGGATAGAAATTTGATTAATGCGTGAGAGGGTATCTGCGACGACATTATTTATGCCGGAGACGTGTTGTATGTCGGTAGTAAATTGGCCGATGAAATCCAGATGTCGAAATTGACGAGGAGATGCTTTTTCCGGATTTTGTTGGAATGCGTATATTAAAGGTTTATGGTCAGTGAACAATGTGAATTGGCGACCTTCCAACAAGTGTTTGAAGTGCTTAATGCCAGAGTAAGCTGCAAGCAACTCTCTGTCATAAGCACTGTACCGTTTCTGCGTTTCGTTAAGTCGTACGGAGAAAAAGCTGAGCGGTTGCCAGATACCGTCGGCGTACTGCTGTACCACATCCCCAAGCGCTGTATCTGAGGCATCCACCATGATCGCGAGTCGTGCAGATAACGATGGGTGTGTTAGTAATGTTGCCTCGCACAATTTCCTTTTGCAGTTTTCGAACGCTTGCTCGACCTCTGCTGTCCATTCCACCTTCTTTTTGCTATTTTTCTTGTATCCTTTAAGTAAGTCGTTCAGTGCTATCTGGTCGGCTGCAGCGCCCGGAATGAAACGTCTGTAAAAATTGATGGTGCCCAAGAACCTTTTGATGCCATCAACTGTTTCTGGTCGTTTGAATTCCTTGATGATTTGTATGCGGTCTTGGTTCGGCAGTATCCCTTGTCCAGTGACCGTGTGTCCTAAAAATGAAATTTTCTCTGCTGCGAACACGCTTTTATCCGAATTTATAACGAGCCCGTGTTCTGACAATTTTTGAAAAATAATTTTTAGATGTTCTAGGTGTTGGTCGAAAGATTTTGAAGCGATTAGAATGTCATCCAAATAAACAAAACAGAATTTTAAACCGAAAAGTACCGAATGCATGAGTCGTTGAAACGTTTGCGCCGCGTTTCTTAACCCAAACGTCATTTTGGTGAACTCGAAAAGGCCGAAAGGTGTGGTTATTGCTGTTTTGGGAATGTCTTCTGGTTCGACTGGAATTTGGTGGTACGCCTGGACAAGGTCTAATGTTGTGAATATTTTGCAGCCTTCCAGTTGGTACGCGAAATCTTGCAGGTGTGGAATCGGGTACCGGTCGGGAATTGTTACCCTGTTTAGGGCGCGGTAATCGCCACACGGTCTCCACGTTCCGTTCTTCTTTTCCACGAGGTGTAGTGGACTGGCCCACGGACTGCTGCTTGGTTGACAAATTCCTTGCGCTAACATGCTCTCAAACTATTCTCGTGCCAGCTTCAATTTGTCTGGGGCTAGTCGCCTTGTTTTGCACGAGATTGGTGGTCCTTGCGTTTCCAGCCGGTGAGTGACGGAATGCTTAATCCTTGCCGTGCTGAGTCCGCTGTTGGTGATCTCTGGGTACTTTTCCAATAATTCTGAGATTTCTGGCTTCGTTGCAGATTTATTCAGAATCGATAAGGTGGGGTTGTTTCCCTTTGCGATGGCGCCCTTGTTGAAGCAATTCGTTAATGGATCAATGATCCCTTGTCCTTTTATATCTACTAGGAGGCCCGTATGTCGCAGGAAGTCTGCTCCGATCATGGGCATTGATACGTCTGCGATAATAAAATCCCAACGGAATTCTCGCCGGAGCCCGATGTCAAGTTTCATCGCCTTTGTGCCGTATGCCCGCACTGGGGTGCCGTTTGCTGCGTATAGGTTACTTGTGGGTACTGGATGCTTCGCCTCTAACAATTCCGCGGGAATGACGGACACGTCCGCTCCAGTATCTATTAGAAATTTCAATTTGGAATGCCGTTCAAAAATTATTAGTCGGCTGGTTGCGGGTCCATCAATGCCTGCCGCTAGCTCTTGATGGGGGTCTAAAAATTTGTTGGTTTCTCGGGTGTTTTCTCGTTGTAGTATTTACACCCGGACACGCATTTTCTCGCCTTCGCGCCGAATTTGAAGTGGTAGTAACACTGGTCAAACTTCTTGTTTATGGTCTGTCGTGATGTTGATCTTGATGCCTGTCTCCCCTTGCTGGCTCCTCTGGTCTCACTTCGAGAGCGCGAGTCCTTTATGGTCGTGCATAGTTCGGCTATTACCCTTGTCAACTTCTCCAACCTCCTGTCTGTTTCATTCTGCTCTCTAACCTGGGTGTTGTCTAAATTCTCTCCGGTTGCACCTGATGTCGAGTGTGTCAATACATTGATATGACTCTGCGTCATTGTTTCCATTATGCTATCCGCTCGATTGGATAATGACGCCAGTGGGATGTCTTTCTCGAACGTGGTAAGGATCATTTGGATCTGCGGAGGCAGTCTCTTCATCCACAGTTGTCGTAAGGTATTCTCGTCGAATGTTCCGCCTGCGTTCATCTTCATTTTATTTAATAACTGCGACGGCTTTTGGTCGCCTAGTGTGAGTCCATGTAACAAATTGTTAAGTTTTGTTTTCTCCGACTCCCCTAGTATCCTTAGTACTTCATCCTTGAAGACCGAATAAGGTAGAGGTCCCTTATCGCGTAGTATTAGGTCCGCGAATGTGTCATGGTGTCTGGCGTCTAATGCCGCGAGGGCGTGCGCGTATTTGGTTTGTTCGCTGCGTACACTTGCTAGTTGGAACGACTGCTCCAGTATGTTGAACCATACACTCGGGTTTTGACCATAAAGCGGTTGTGGTGGCTTAAACGCGACATGCGCTATGTTTCTCACATTTGTTGCTTCATTATTCGGCTGGCTACTCCACTGTGATGCACTAGCGGTGCTGTGTTCGTCCGGTCGGTCGCTGTTTGCTTGTCGCTGTTGTATCTGTGCGTCTACGTATGCCCGTAATTGTTCCGTCGTCATTGTCACTGTTGTCTCGTTGTTTGTCTCACTGGTTCCCATCGCTGGCAGGGAAGCACTGCCCGGCGGAAAACTCATTTCACTAATCACTTCTCTGAAACGCGAAACGAATGTCCGAAAAATTTTTAAACGCCCGGTAGCGAAACGCTTTTTTTTTTTTTTTAAATAAAATAAAAATACAACGAAATTGCGAGGTGGAATTTCGAAGTGGATGACGAACGATTTACAACGAGGTGAAGCGACACACAGAAATTGATCGAAAAAATATGTTCTTTGTGCAATTTATTAAAACCAATTTAAAATAATTTTGGAAAAGAAAAATGAAAATAAAATTTTTGTTACCTTTTCCCTTAAAATGCAGCACGTCTTTTACAATTTTTTTTTGGTTTGTAAATTTGGCTGCCCACGGATGGCGATCGGCTGATCACTGCTGTCGTTTGGTCCCTTGTGGCTTGCCCACTCTTATTCCGAGGGCTTACCGGGCTCTTATTCGACTAATACTGTTGTTGGCTTTGTGTGATTCCTTCCGGGGAGCTTACCACGGGTGGGGGCTCTTGCCGGAAAGAATTGGCTTGCTGCCTTTCCTTTTTACAAAAAAAAAAAAACAACGCTTACCCGTTTCCTGGTTCCAAGCTCTGCGTTGCTCGTCCGGACTGGGTCGACTTATTCGGCGTCGTATCTGCCTGGTCGGATGGTATCCTCCTCTGGTTTTTCGGGCACTTGGGGGTATTTCCGTTGGCCTTGTTACCGTTGTAGGTCGTTCCCTTGGCTGTACTGCCTTGCTCTTCTTTCTTTCGCTGGTTGCGTGTTTTGGATATGGTTTCTGATTTGCTTTCACCAAATCCCGTCGGCTTCTGCCGATACTATCGGGTTCTCCCGATTCCTGGGTCTTCCCGATTACTTAGGGGTCACCATTTTATTTGGGGCGTGTGTGGTGGTGGTGTCCACTCCCAAATAATTAATTTTAGTTTAACACAGGGTGAATAATTTCGTACACTAACACTGTTTTGTTATTTTATATATGATTTATATTTTTGTATCTACTTTATTTGATACAAAGGTTTTATACAATTTTATACATTTATTTTATATACACGTTTATACACCGCTTGTGTTGTATATTTACTATAGACGGCTCCCAGTGGGTCGTCTTGTTTTAATAATTACTTAGGCGGTTGCCTATTTAGCGGTCTTCTATTTTTTACGTCCGCTCGGATTGAATATTTAATTTCTTATTATTGGTTATTGTTTTTTTTCAACCGAATTTGTTTTTCCGTTTTAAGACGTGCTGCGTTTTAGGGAAAAAAATACTCTTCCTTAATTATGAAGAGTTCGCTGGTTTTTCCACGTGAATTTAGCATATTTATCTCTGTGTCTACTTTACCACGCTGTCAAACGGACGTCAAACACATTGTCAATTTTGGATTAAATTTGTGTTTGCGTTTGAGTTTGATCCGCTACATACTAAATAAAGAATAAATAAAGAAGAAAATTAACCGTCGAAGAGAAAGGACGCAGAAATAAATTGAAGTTTAATAAAAATCAAATAATAACGTGTTTTATATTTTTTTATTATAAAGTTTGTGGTCGATGACACTACAAAAATTCAGAAGTGGGATAACAAAATAAAAATTTGAATAATTAGTGTTATAGAATAGTTACAAAATGTATCAGTGTGACAATGGATATTTATCCACTGTAAACCCCAGAGATGCTATCGTGAACTACAATCAAGTTTCCAAGCTGATAGAGTGAATGCGGTTTCGTTCGCGAATCCTGGGACCTTACTATGCAATTCGACGACTATTTTCGACTGCTATCGTTTTGTATAAGAATGAGCAGGAACAAAAAAGAAAACAATAGTTATTGTTTTCCTTTTTCTTCTTGTACTTTCTAATACAAAACGATAGCCGTCGAAAATAGTCGTCGAATTGCATAGTAAGGCCCATGAGTTGGGTTTCGATCAACGCAGTTTGAGAGATTATGTACAACCATTTGCCGTTCCGAATGTAGTTCCCGGTAGTTTCAGAGATCAGTCGTATGATATACAGCGGGGAATTCGCTCAGATGATGTTCGAAATAATTCACCATTTGTGGAAAATACGAGTACACCGTTATTGTACAAAACAATTGTACCCTCCAGTGCCGCACCTTATGGGGTTCCGCAATCATTTACTACAAGCATACCCAGTATACAATATATAGGCAGTAGTGCTCCGAAAATGTCAACGGTAGTTCATCAATCAACAAACAATTATTTTGGGAATCAGAATCAATTTCCCCAGCAAAAACATAACCTTACTGTTCATGATCAACACGTGCAACACGTGCCGATTTCGCACTATTTTCCGAATTCAACGACATGGGATAATCAAAATTTTGTACCAACCCAACAACTGGTCACATTTCACCAAAATGCCCAAATCCACCGAAACGATACTGTGAAGCATGTAATTATAATCAATCTGGACATACATCATCGAACTCCACACGAGTTCGATCAGCTGATGTAGGACTAATAGATTCCAATTTTAACAAGTTCACCGCAACGATAGAACTACAGTTCTCCAGAAATTATTTCGCAATCACTGCATTAATCGATACCGGAAGCCCAATCAGTTTGTTGAAACATAAGTTGGTTCCGAAGGGTGTTTCTTTATCGCCGTATCAGAATGATTTAATTTACACTGGAATTAATGGGACTAAATTAATTATTCTAGGTCATGTAAATGTCAAATGTAAAATAAATAATTTTCTTTATAATTGTAGATTCCACGTCGTACCTGATGGAACAATGAACTCCGACTGTATAATTGTTCGAGAGCTTTTACAAACATCGAGAAAACTAATGTTGGATGGTTCAGACATTCTGAAAGTTTTATTTGAAGATTCCGAAAACAAAGAAAATGACAATAACGTCAACAACGATATACAATGGAAAACTAATAATGACGTTACCGCTACGGTAACTTTGTTTAACGAAATATTAGGAATCGATTTTGATTCGCAGGTATGTGAAAACAATATTATTTATGATATCGGACCTTTCTATAACGAATCGAAATATGATTTTGAAATTGAGAAACGGGTTTTTGGACATATTAGATGATAATTTTTCTAAAATTAAGGGAATAGAACCCCAGGTGAAACATGAGATGAAAATAACATTAACTTCCGATAAGCCAGTTTATTCTACTCTCCGTAAAATATCATTCAAAGACCGAGAAGTAGTACGAAGTATAGTGGCAGATTTGAAACAACAGGGTATCATTAGAGATGTAAAAGTGACTATTCAAGTCCAATCGTCTTGATATCGAAAAGAAATGGTTCACCTCGATTAATTGACTACCGTCAGATAAATAAAATCACTCGTAGAGACCGATTTCCCTTGCAAGTGATTGACGATTGCCTTGAGAAGTTAGAAGTGGTTTTCATCACATTCCGGTCGAAAAGAATTCCATACGTTACACCTCATTCGTTACGCCCTATGGTCAATACGAGTACTTCAAAACTCCACTTGGACTATGCAATGCCCCCTCCGTTTTCCAGCGCTTCATTGCAGATGTGTTCAGTCCACTGTTAGAGTCCGGTAATGTCACAATCTATATGGATGATATACTGATAGCGACGGAATCAGTTGACAATCATTTTAAAGTTCTCAAAGCCGTGTTAGAATTATGTCAGGAAAATTGTTTAGAGCTGTCTAAGGAAAAATGCCATTTCTTAAAATCTAAAATTGAATTTTTAGAATATGAAATTAGCGCGAGTGGAATTACACATAGAAGTTTGTTATGAGCTTCTCGTTGATTTCACAGCCGTTGTATGAACTTTTAAGGAAAAATTCAACGTTTCGGTTTGGAAATACCGAATTAGATACTTTTGAATCACTGAAATCAAAACTAATAGAGGCACCCATTTTAGCCTATTACGATCCGACCGCGGGTTGGCTACATAATCTCGGTTTTCAAAATCTCGGTTTTCAAAATCTCGGTTCTCAAAAGCTCAGTTTTGAAAAATTAATTTTTATTAATTCGGGCCGCCCGAATTAATAAAAATTTATTTTTCAAAACTGAGCTTTTGAGATCCGGTTTGCGATTATGTATCTGTCGTGTTGCGAGTGTATGTGTATGTGTAAGTGTATGTGGGAGTGTATGTGTAAGTGTATGAGGAAGTGTATGTGCAAGTGTATGTGTAAGTGTACGTGTATGTGTAAGTGTGTGTGTGTGTGTATATATCCTTCTCGGCACACCTTCGAGCTTACAGCGCCTTGCTGAGGCTGAGTGTTGGCTGATGGGCGGCACGTTTGGTGTTGGCTCCATCGTTTATGCGCCAGCTTCTCACTATTCATGGGAAAATTGAGCATGAGATCGTCCCGCTACTTGTTTGTATTGTGAGTTCAAAAAGTCAAGTGTGGAATATAAATTTAAATCCTTTAACAGTGATTGCAGATTTTTAAAAGACTAGCGTATCTGCACTTAAGAATTTTTTTCCGGAGGCAGTTTTCAAAGGATGTTTGTTGCAATTTGGGCAAATTATCTGGCGTAGAGTGCAGGCTCAAGGTTGTGCGGTAAAATATGGAACAAACGAAAATTTTAGCATTCAAATTCGCATGCTTAAAAGTCTAGCTTTTGTGCTTGCTGCAGAAAGTATTTCTTACTATAAAGCATTAAAAAAAATCTTTCGATCCTGATGGTATGGACGCAAAATTGGAAAATGGTTCAAAAAAAATTATTTGACCGATTATGAATGCCACAAATTCTCCACAGTCTAATGGTCAGGTGGAGCGGATAAACAGAAGTTTGGTACCAATGTTGGCTAAACTCCGCAGTATTGATAAGAATTGCAATTGAGAAGTTGTTTTCAGTAAGGCCGAATTTGTATTTAACAATACAGTAAACCGTTCCATAAAAACAACTCCATCTATGCTTCTTTTCGGGGTTCACCAGAAAAATGAAAACAATGAAATGCTAAAGTTAGTTAACGAATTTAATGACGCGGACAGAGACTTAATCGGAATTAGAGAAAAGGCTTCTAGGGAAATAGAAAACTCGCAGGTAAAGTCAAAAGAATATTTCGATTCGAAACGGAAACCGGCTCATCAATATAATGTTGGCGACCTTGTGTTTTTAAAAAATAACTGTGTAGAAGTTGGAGTTAGTCAGAAACTTTTACCGCGGTTTAAAGGTCCATATATAGTAACCAAAGTATTGCCGAATGAACGGTATCATTGTGAGGATGTTCCGGGGCAATAACTATCAAATAAACCTTTCAGAGGAGTCTCCGCGCCATTCAACATGAAGCCATACACGCTTAAATAGAATAATCCATCGTATTAGTAAATTAATTTGTCAATCGAGACGATTGGGATATCAGGTATGGCCGAATGTTGTAACCGAAAAAGTCGAAGATAAAGGAAATAATAACGTGTTTTTTATTTTTTTATTATAAAGTTTGTGGTCGATGACACTACAATCCTATTATTATTTCAACTCGTAGAACACACGATCAGAAATAAAATTAAAGTAAATTTTCACTTTAGTATGAGAAACAGGAAAACACTCGTGTGCTGAATACAGTTAACTACATGAATTTATTACCATTAGACATTTTTCTTAAGATTTCCTCGTGCCATCCCATCCCATCTTTCAACATTTCATTTTAATTATAAAACTAAGTGATTTATGGGTATGTAGCATTCATCTAAATTTATATTTTATGTACCTAGTATACGAAGAAAAATATGCAAACAAACAAACACCGTCTCAGTACATGTATGCATATTGTATATCCTTATCATTTGTGCTTTGATAACGAACAAACGTCGTACTCATATAAATAAAGTGAATACTTAAAGTTTTTGATGTTCTCATGTAATATAATACAATTAGGATCTGTGTATACTGTATGATGCTTTACAGTGAATGAAGAAGACACATAAATTAAAATGGAAAATTGTTGTCGAGAGATGATAATTTTCTTATCATCATTCTCAGTTCTATGCGTGTGTGAATCTGATGTTCAAAAACCACCTTTGTTAATAATTAATGCTAAAAATATCGTTTAGTAATGTACCGTCTACCTAGCACCGAACGAATATTTATTTACGAACGAACGGGTAAGTTAATTAGAAAAATTGTGTATGCGTATCTAATGAGTTAAAATTATGTTTGGGGAAAATTTATGATATCTAACTCGTACAGACGACGACGACGAAGAGATATAATTTTTATGTTATACAAGACAAAAATATAAGAATAATGATTTGTATTTTGACATTCTAATTATGTTCGTCCTCTCTAAGAAATAAACATTAATTAGATGAGTATTATATAGGTACACGTGTACACCAGGTATATACATAGTCAATATCCAATTTATTTTGATTTTCTAGATACGCGCACTTTGAATCCTTTTTTTTTTTGCTAATATTGTATATACTGGACGAGTACAATATCTATTCAAAATCATCCAATTGTGATGAAATTAACGACCCGTATCAAATCGATAACGATTTATATAGCACGTTTATATAGACATGTATAATAGCCATCATCACATTTTTTTTTTTGTAGAATCTCCATAAATGGGTAAAAATTTAGTGCTCCCATCGTTATGTATCTGTATATCAAATTAATGCAGAATACGTGAGTTTACAAATGATTTCCTATATTCATACACTGGATCCCTCGCTACATAAATAAATTTAAACTTTTGTATTAAATCACTTTGCGTATTCGTTTATGGTGAAATGAAAAGATGTAACGTGTTTTCCATTTAATTGGTTAAGAGTTTTAGTTAGTTTGAGATTTTTATGGACAGTTTAGGTCTAACACACGCTCTATACATAAATAATCATTGAAACCGAATTGTGCAGCATATACCTACGTTCTCAAAGGCCTCCCATCCCAATCTACTCCAAACAAATTGTAAATATTTGTGGCTAAATTGTCATTTCGTTCTTTTTGGATTCACTACGGCCACTGATCACTCAACTAAGGTCACTGATACAATGAGGTCTGCAGTGGGTATTCTGGAACAGTTTAATGTATCAAAACCTGAAGGATGGTCATAATATCTTTAAAGATTCGAATTATACCTGCAAGCATGAATTCGAACGCAAAAGCAAAACACGTGCATCCAAACACGTTCAAAATGGGTGAGTGAAATGCAATTAAACGATTTGACCCAAACACTAACCGACCATTTTTCATCACGCCCGTCCGAGATCACTGGATTCTACAAATTTTTCCTGCGGAACCAGCTACCAGATGAAACATTCGCATCATACGTAGCAAAATTAAAGAAACTTGCAGCTGATTGCAAATTTGAAAACGCCCTTGAGAGAATGTTGAGAGACCGAATCATATGCGGGCTCAGAGATTAATCGCTTCAACGTGCTCTTGTTGTTGAATTGGAATTGACCTAGACTAAGGTCATTGAGAAGGCATGAATATCTGAAGCAGCAGAATAAAATCAAATCGAAATTCATCGCCCTGAATGTGTACTTTAATAAAAATCAACCGTCTCGCCATTGTAACGGTTCTGGTGAAAGTCACTTGTGGTTTATATGTCCTTACCGTAATGCCGTATGTTCTAGGTGTGGCATAAAAGGACATCTTTGAAAAATATGTCGACCCACTACACTATTATCATCAAGCCACCATTCAAATCTGCCAAAGACTTTTGACAATATAATCAACGTTCCTCCTCGAAGAAATCGGAACACGTCGATCAAATAGAGCTAATCACCGACCTAAAAAAGAATGCGAAGAATCCTTTTAAATAATCAACCTTGTAATTTTGAGGTGGAGTCTGGATCGAATTTTACTGCTATCTCAATGGATACGTTCAATCGTATTTGGACGATCTCAGAACCAGTTATTCAGCCATGTGAGTTAAAATTGGTGGATTTACAAAGCAATGCTATAATATACATCGATATTCACTACAATAACACTGTAATCGAAAACCTTCCAATTGGCATAGTCAATGGAGAAAAATCTAACGTACTTGGTTGCAACTTGTTTTCGTCGCTAGGAATAACCTTGCAAGGCGTTCATAATGTACAACAACAATCACCTGTTGATACTGTCGTCAATAAATTCCAGCACCTATTCTCCGAGGAGTTGGGTTTTTATTAAGGAAATCAAATATCCTTCAACCTCGACCAGTCAACTCAACCAATTCGATGTGCTCTGCGACCAGTACCTCTTCCAATCAAATATAAGGTTGAAGCTGAACTCGATTGTCTTCAATCACAGGGTATCTTGGAACCTGTTTAATATTCAGATTTATCCGACAATAATTCCTCGGATTGCTAAATTTTTACAATTCATTCTTGCCAGACAAAGCTAACGTCGCTAAGCCTCTACATCGTTTGCGTGATAAAAATTAGAGATAGGAATGGAATTTGCTATCATCAGAGCTGTTCTGGTCATGTTTCAGGCAGCTGGCGGGATGAGTACGATTGTGGTAGGGGTAACCGTGCCACAATTCGCAAGTGTACGTACTGCCTCCACGTGGCAATCGTCGGTAACTGATGTCTTCTATTACAGTTGTTCTAGTTGACTCAGGCCAAAGTACGGCGCTAAAGGAGAAAACCTTAACAAAAAACCCTAATCTAAGGTGGAACAGCATATGCCGATGGATGAATGACTGATAGGTTAATCAGTCCCAAATATGCGGACTCTGGATACCAGGCGCCCTCCAGTTTTATTTAGCCTTCCTGTGGTAGCTGGGTGTCCCACAGATGACCTTCATTTCCCAAATTCTCGTGGGAATAAAATGCCTAACAAAAATAAAAATAATAAAGATGGTAACGCTCCTAAAGCGTCACGGACCAGCGAGGATTCTGCGGTGGCTTTCGAGGGCTTCGGTCCTCTTTCCGCTGTGGAATCTTCATTGGGTGGCCCATCGGATGGGGAAATCCGTTCGGAGCTTGAGAACTTAGTTCTCAATTCCGATATGGAAACCTCAGGAGATGAGGGACTGGCCCCCGTAGGTGGGAGGATCTCCTCTGTGAAAACAGGGGAAAGTGCGGACGTCGGGGAGTGTCGGAAGGGTCAGGTTGACATCAACAAACCTGCCGCGGCTCCTCATGTGAAAATGTGTGGGGCTTCAAGAAAGCGGTACAGGAAGCTTCTGGCTGAGGGCAAAGCGCCCGGTAGTGAGATCAAGGCTTCTGGCGGTGCGGTCACGGAAGGAGACTAGCGCTCCTACGACGGCCCAACCGCCAAAGAGGAACCGCTCGGATGGCTTTACTTCACCAGCACAAAAAAGGCCAGGGGGGAAGAACAGGTCCTGGTGGCCTCGGGTTCTGCGGTCCGGTCTGGGGTTACCTTCAGGCAGGCTGCGGAGTCAGATATCATCGGGATCTTGCCCTCTGGTTTTCCTGAGGTTTCCCTCACTGGAGAGCAGCTTAAAGCTGTCCAGGAGGGAATCTTGGAAAAGGTGCTGGAGCAGGAGGCCAAGGAGCTTAAACCTAAGTTCCTTGGCAGTCAGCTTTGGCTTGGTTGGCTGGTAGTGACCTGTGCCGACCGGGCCACTATACAGTGGCTGAGGGAGACCATAGGCGCTATAAGGCCATGGGATGGTGCAGAGCTGATTGTGGCTGAGGCGGGAAACCTGCCTCGAGCTAGGATCGTGTTTGGTACCTTCCCAAACAGTGCCGAATTGCCCACGGATAAGCTTCTGGGTTTTATCAGAAGCCAAAACGAGGGCATGCAGGCGATCGACTGGAGAGTAGTCAGGAGAGAGGCGAAAGGCACTTCAGCTTTTTGCACCTTCTCCATGGGCCACTCTTCGGTTGAGAAGCTCAAACAAATTGACTTTAAAATCAATTTTAAGTTTGGGATTGTCCAACTGCACCCAAAGGGGGGTGAGGGTGGTGGAGAGCCTAGTTCCAGGGGCGGACCCCAAGTCTCCAAGCCTGTGGAGGCTATCGTGGCTGCACCTGTGAAGGCGATCGTGGCCGCACCTGTGGCGGCTATCGTGGCCTCACCTGTGGTTAAAACCACTGGTGTGGCGGCCCTTTCCAGGAGACAGGCGAGGAGAAGGAGGGAAAGAGAGAGGAAGGCGTCAGCGGTTGTACGGGGAATGGTCCCGCGAGTGGTCACCCCGCGCAAGCCGCTGGTGAGGCCTGGTGGCTCTCAGTCAGCTGTAGACAGCAGCAGTAAGATGGAGGACACCGATTCGCCATCTGGCAATGGCGGTGCGAGCAAGGAGGCTAATCAAGGCCTTCAGCAGACGTCGCTCGAGTGATGACACACATAACCTTCCTACAGATAAACCTGCATCATGCAAAGGCGTCTTCGGACGTCCTTTATCGTAGGCTTATCGGCCAGAAAATTGACATGGCTATAATACAGGAGCCATAGTTAATAGGTAACCAAATTAAAGGTATACCAAAACAAATGGGTAAGTTGATTTATTGTAACGGAACTGAGAGTCCAAGGACGACCATTTTGGCCAGCTCGCAAATTAATTTTATTCCCATTTCAGAGTTCATCTCCAGGGACTTAGTGGCGGTAATGGTGGAGGTTCTGGGTGAAAGAGGGAAACAGGAGGCTATAATGGCCTCCGCCTACTTTCCTGGAGACTCGGAAATGATACCTCCTCTAGAAGTTAGGCGGCTCATAGCTCATTGCCAGCGCAATGGACTAGCTTACCTAATAGGATGCGATGCAAATGCGCACCACACGGTGTGGGGCAGCACGAACATCAATAATAGAGGTGAGTACCTTTTTGATAATTACTAATAATGTAGATATTGTCAATAGGGGAAGGAAACCTACTTTCATAAATGCGATTAGGCAGGAGGTCCTAGATTTGACCCTCGCTAGTCCGCATTTTAGTCATTTTGTTAAAAATTGGCATGTGTCTGAAGAGGCCTCCTTATCGGATCACTTGCACATCAGATTCGATTTGGCGGCCGAGGCCATGCAGCGGCAGGAGATTAGAATTCGAAAACTGACCGATTGGGACTCTTATAGAGTTTCACTCGAATCAGAAATGCCCTCGGTAATGGAGAACATAGAGTCTCCAGCGGGCTTGGAATTCTGTTCAAACCAGCTGCATAATTCTATACACTCGGCTTACGAAAACAGCTGCCCAGTTAAGCGAAGAGAGTCCATTAAGTTGGTCCCTTGGTGGAACGGGGCGCTGAGTAAGCTGAGGAAAAAATCTAGAAGGTTATTCAATAAGGCTAAACGCACCGGGGAATGGGGCGAGTATAGGATGGCCTTAACGGAATATAATCTGGAATTAAGAAGATCCAAAAGCGCTACCTGGAGAAATTTCTGTGAGGGAATCATTGAATTACCCTCTGCAGCTCGTCTCCAGAAAGTCCTTTCTAGGGATCACTCAAATGGTTTGGGGCTTCTTCAGAAGCAAAACGGGAAGTTCACTGAAAACCGGAAGGAAACCCTAGAGTTACTATTAGGTACCCACTTTCCGGACTCAATAGTGGTAGGTACCCAGGAGGACCCGCATGACCCTTCAAGTGAGGTAGACTATTCACCCCACAGTAGGATCTGGAGCCTCTCTGGAAAAATATTCACACCCAGCAAGGTGAGATGGGCTATTGGCTCTTTCAAACCGTTCAAATCTGCTGGAGGGGATGGTATCTTTCCGGCTTTACTTCAAAAAGGTATTGAGGAAATACTCCCCCGCTTGGTCCAATTATTTCGGGCAAGTTATGCTTTTAACTATATTCCGAAACTATGCAGAAAAGTAAATGTGGTCTTTATACCAAAGGGAGGGGGTCGTCTAGACACCCAGCCCAAGGCTTATCGGCCAATTAGCCTCACATCGTTTCTATTGGAAGACGATGGAAAAAATCCTGGATAATCAAATAAGAAATGAAATCCTTGTAAATAACCCACTGCATCGGAACCAGTTTGCTTATCAAGCTGGCAAATCCACTGTGATGGCTCTTAGTGGTCTAGTCACGAAGATTGAAAGAGCGGTGGCTTTTAAGGAAATTGCCCTGTGTGCCTTTGTGGACATTGAGGGGGCTTTTGACAATACCTCCTATGGTTCAATAGAGAGGGCAGCTATGGAGAAGGGGGTTCTACCTTCTACAACTAGGTAGATCCGCTCCATGCTGAAATGTCGCGATATTACAGCCACATTAGGTGGCGAGTCAGTAACCATCAGGACCGTAAATGGCTGTCCCCAAGGAGGTGTACTGTCTCCTCTTTTATGGTCATTGGTTATTGATAGACTACTGGTCCTCCTGAATAGCCATGGGTTTGATGTCCAGGGCTATGCGGATGACGTGGCTATCGTGATTAGAGGCAGGTTTGATGAGATCATTTCTGATCTCATGCAAAATGCACTCAACTTGATATGGCAGTTGTGCGACAAGGAAGGACTTAGTGTCAATCCAAACAAAACTGTCATTGTCCCTTTTACGAGGAGGAGAAAGCTCTCGCTTGTAGCTCCCTCGTTAAACGGTACTATTGTTGCCTTTTCCAAAGAGGTTAAATATCTAGGGATTATCCTGGATCATAAACTGAACTGTGAACAACATTTACAAAAAATTCAAAATAGAGCCACAAAGGCTTTTTGGGCCTGTCAGAGACTCTATAGACGTAATTGGGGACTACAACCAAAAATGATGTACTGGTCATTTCTAACAATCATTAGGCTTATGATCACTTATGCATCGCTAGTGTGGTGGCCTAAAACTGAACAAAGAACAGCGCAAACTTTATTGAATAAGGTGCAGCGTATGGCCTGCATTGGGGTTACGGGCTCAATCAAAACATGTCCGACCGCAGCAATGGAGACACTCCTAGGCCTAACTCCATTGCATCTGCATGTAAAAAAGGATGCTGCTACTATGGCCCTTAAGATGCAGGCGGAGGGTAACATCAAACCAGGCAATATGGTGGGACATCTGGAAATCCTTAAGGAGTTTCAGACAGACCCCACTATAGGAATGCCTTCTGACTGTATGCCAGCCAAACTGGATTTCCACAAACCCTTTTGTGTCAGGATACCTGACCGGGAGGAGTGGAGTACAGGGGGACCATCCTTTGAGCGAGGGTCAATGGTATGGTTTACAGATGGATCAAAAACGGAAGACGGGGCGGGGGTAGGAATATACGGGAGCGGGACTGCCCTCTCAAAGTCCTTGGGTAACAACGCTACCGTCTTTCAAGCTGAAGTACATGCTATAGAACTTTGTGCTAGGATAGCCATTGCAAAAGGCCTAAACGACGCAAAGGTTTATATTGTATCAGGCAGCCAATCGGCCTTAAAGGCTCTTAGGTCTTTTACCGTTGAGTCAAGGCTGGTATGGGACTGTCTGAAGGTTCTTAAACAGTTGGCAAGCTCAAATAAGGTAACACTTATTTGGGTGCCAGGTCACACTGGAATTGTGGGAAACGAGGCAACTGATGGCCTCGCCCGCGAGGGATCTGCCTTTCCATTAATTGGACCAGAGCCCTTCTGCAGTGTCTCTAAAGGGGCACCTTAGGGCAGCGGTTAAACGCTGGGAGGATGTGCAAAAGTCCTCTTACTGGCGCGGAATTCCAGGTTTACGACAGGCGATTTTATTTATTTCACCTTCGTCGGCCAGGGCCAAGGAATGTCTTGTACTTAGGAAACCTGAGTTGAGGCTGCTTACTGGCTTCCTCACAGGTCACATCCCCTTAAGGTATCACCTTAAGAAAATGGGCCTAAGTTCGACGGATAGATGTCGCTTCTGCGACATGGAAGCGGAATCAGCGGAACATGTTCTGTGCCATTGCCCAGCCATTTTCTGCAAAAGGTTACAGCATCTAGGAGGGAGAGTAATGAGCCCGGATAGTATGCATCATATACCGGCCGGCAGTATTGTCAGATTCATTAAGAGCCTGAATATTGACTGGACGGCTCATTAAGTAGGGTTCATGCACAAAAGATCTTTTAGGTCGCAGTGCGGGGTGGCTTGAACGCCCACATGGCCCTCAAAAAAAAAAAAAACCAGCCTTCTCACACACTACCATGGATACATAGCTTCCACTCATTCTCTGCTGTGAAACATTTCCCTACGTAATAGGAATTTTTTGTCTCATTTCATGTAGGACGGTACTGAACAACCCATTGCTTATTCTACTCAAGAACCTTTAATAAAACGGAAAGAAATTACGCTCAAATCGATGGAGAAGCAGTAGCGATTGTTGCTGGGTTTCAAAAAATGCAGCTCTACTTGTATGGGAGGCTGTTTACGATCATCACCGATCATCGTCCATTGATTGATTACAGTGATATCAATCCA
The DNA here is from genome assembly GCA_963556165.1 of Tipula helvola. Lineage (NCBI taxonomy): Eukaryota > Metazoa > Arthropoda > Insecta > Diptera > Tipulidae > Tipula > Tipula helvola. The sequence goes on along the minus strand of OY744481.1, from coordinate 333,052,074 downwards.
AATGCTTCGAAGCCGAATTTTTCTGAACGCATATGATTTCGACATTATTCATCCGGAACTGCCAATTTTCTTAATCGTTTTCCTAATGAAACCGTTCAAGTACCCGATGAGGAAAACGAAGTAGTTCTAATGATTGAATCCATCATAAAACCAGTTCTAAACGCGTCTCAAATATCGCAGATGGAAACCAAAGATTCTGAGTGCAAAAAGTTTGCTCAATTGGGCGTTAAATGGGTTTCCAGAAAGGTTAATAAACGATCAAACAAATTTAAACCTTTCTACCTCCGTATGCATGAGATCTCCGCTCTCAATGGCTGCCTGTTGTGGGGCAATCGGACCATCATTCCTCCGGCTGGCATCAACAAAGACATCCAATTTTTGGGTTAGGCATGCACTGCTTGTCAAGAAGTTAGACCTTAGATGCCCCGAGCTCCAGTTCATTCGTAGTAGCCCACATGAGTCCCATGGGCACGGCTACATATTGATTTCGCAGCATTAAAAATTCTTCGTCGTAGTTGATTCGTTCTTAAAGTGGTTGGAGGTCATTCCTGTACAACATTATCGGCATGTGCAATCAATTCACTACGCACATTATTTGCTACACGTGGTCTACCGGACATGATTGTTTCTGGTAATGAGTTAGCGTATTCATCAGCTAAATTCAAATCATGTTGTGACGACAGCATGTTGATAAATGATAAAATCCCCTCGATTTGGTTTGAGTTCGCAGTTACTCCACAGGTCCAAAATGGATAACTGCATTAATGGATCCAATGCACTAATAATAAATCGCTCTTCTTACATTATGCATTTTTCCATGTATAATACATTTAGTGATTATCGTCAGTCTATTGGTGCGTGCGGTACTCGAAATCATATTGTAGAAATATTCAGGACACGTGATGATACCGGTATTTTTAACCATAATAGTGAGGTTATGATACATCAAACAGTAAATCCAAATTCGAGATATTTCGCGAATATTACTAATAGTCGCCCATTATTCGATCCAGTGGATAGTGGTGTGATATATCGCAGTTCATCGACAAATGGAAGAATTTGGATGTCTATATAATTGGGATGACGTAGCAATTATTCGTTACACGCTGTCCAGATTGAAAGGCAATACTGGATACTGACGAGATAGTCTTCCTAGGGAAGAAATAAACTGGGATGAGTGGAAGGAATTATTGTACACTAATTTTTCAATCATTCGTTCGACAATACAGTGTGCTTTCGAGGTGCAAAGTTAGAAGCGCAAAGCGGGATAAAATATGGTCAACTATTTTTATAATAAGCTGGCTTTATGTAACAAGGAAAAGTTCAAGTCTGACGAGTTAATGGAATGGATTGTCTTGGGGTTAGACTGCAATAGGTGCCGTGACTATATCTAGGTCCATTGTCGCAATATAGAACGCCAGCAATACTACTAACAGACTTAGTGAAGGCAACCGATTACATTGACAAAGCTGACAATCTAACAAATAGCGGTAAATCCATAAGCGTAGTATGTTAGAAATGTGTTGTGAAAAAGGGCATGTTTCCAGTAATGGCCCCAATAAGGAAAAAAAACGTGTTTGTGTATCACAAAGAAGGACATATGGCAAGGCAATGCTCAAGCAAAAGTGGTTCGAGTGGTGTGCTTATCGCTAGTGATTTCGGAAAAAATTACAGTGGGCAAAATTAGGTTAAGCATGCAGGTACAGTTAAATGCGTAAATAGTCATGCAAAATATTTTAAACGTGGCCGACTAAATGGTTTTGAGATTATGTGCCAGGAAAATCTAATCAAGTAGCAGATGCACTTAGCCGAAATCTGGTGAACGAACCGAGCGATGACGAGATTGACAGAATGCAATGTTTTGTTATCAATATAAAGAGAGACTGGATAGCAGCCATGAAGCGTACTAATTCCAAAATTTTAAAAATTTTGGGAAAAACTGGAACAAGGTGATCCCAAAAGATAATCCCAGACCAAGGTATGACGTTCAAATCCAAATTATTTAAGGAGTTTTGTGAAACTCATTTTATCCAACATATTATGGTGGCAAGTGGTTGTCCACGAGCGAATGGAAAAGTCGAGCGGGTAAATCGTATAGTGACGGAAAAATTGGCTATGATTAGTTCAGGCACTGAATGTATTGATTGGAACAAAAAATTACACCAGCGGAGCTCATATTCAAACATAACTTCAGAACCTCAAACGATAGCCCCCGTTAACTGCCGAGATTAAAGAAGTCAACACAGAACTCGGAGTAGAAAAGGAAGACGTTAATGTAGCGGATTTATTGGAGCATAACCGTGAGATTCAGCGGCGCCAATTTAACAAACACAGGATCAAACCGAAGATTTTGCAAATATCAAATTTACATTCAAATTTACTGAAATTTTAGACTTTATAAAATTTGTAGAATTTATAGTATTTATAGAGATTATAGGATGTTCAAATTTTTTAGAATTTATAAGTTTATGTAATATAATTTGCAACTCAATAAACTTTACCGAACCAATTTTTATCGTTAGTTATCGTTAGGCCCGAAATTTTGTTGCTTTTATTTAAAAAAAACAGAACTGAGCTCAATTTCTATTACAAAAAGTTCAGCATTTTTTGATCCTGGTTCAGGTTTTTTCATTCAATATAACATGACATAAAATTTGCTTGGTAAAATTGATCGAGTAATTCCGAATTACAATTTGCTAAATTATCGATGCAAAATTTGTCGAAATTATTCAAGATTTTCGATATTATTCGAGTTTAACTTGGGTTGAGTTAGATGAGCTCTTCCAGTTATTTTTCGAAAAAAATGTATTTTCTTGCTTTTGATTTGCTTTGTAAATTAGCATTGAAGTTTTCTAAGATTATTCTAGGATGCTAGGCAGTATATTCGAGATTTTCGGGAAGATTCAAATTTTTTTTGAGAATCTGAAGTATTCTAGAATTCTAAAATAATTTGAAATTATTTGAGTCTACGAGAGTTTCTCAATATTCGTCTATTACTCTAAATTTGCGTAGCGCTTTAATTACGTAATGTTATAGAATTGGTGATATGTATACATATGTATATTGGATTTTTTACCTTATTTGAAAATTTGTTTAGTGTTTACTATTTTTTGGAGATTTTTTAAAATTTTCGATATTGCCCCAGTTTAGGTTGGAGTTGAACTGAGAAGAAGGGGTTACCGAAATTTAAAATTTTCAATCCGATATTTAATTTTGTGATTCCTAAAGATTATTTTATGGAACGATTCGTTTTTGGGTAAATTTCCAAAAGTTTGAGCTTTCCGTCAAAACGAAATACATTCTAAATCCTAGATTTCACAAGTTGCAAGTTTACTACCACCGAGTAAACATTTAAAATAATTTATTGATTACTTGTGTGAAAAGTTGAATCAGCAGTTTTAAATTTTTTTTTTTTTTTTTTTTAAATTTTGTGATTTGAAAAGTAAGTGAAATCATGATGTTCAAATCTCCGCCTCAAGTAAAAAAGGCTGAGCTAAATCAGCAGAAATTAATTTAAATAACTTTGGTATGTTGAACCACAAAGAAAATAAAAGTGCATCGTCCACAAATATTGACGATAATATAAACAATGAAAGTGCATTGACACCAAATGAAAATAAAACAAACAGTGATGTAGGTCAGTGTTTAGTGCAAACGGGAATTGATCGGTATATCACTGTCCGATCAAAGCGAAGGAGAAGCCCTAGATCAGCGGCCAGTGCAAGCGCGAACAAATTCACTAAGTTAGCTACCGTTGAATTAACACATGGCAATAGGTATTCTTGCTTGGTTGTTGAAGATCCATCGCCCGAAAAAACTCCAAAAACTGAGAAGCCGCCACCAATCTATTTGAGGGAAGAATCAAATAGAGAACTTGCAAAAACGATCGAGTTTATTACGGAAGGTGCATTTTATATTTCCGTTACCAAAAGAGGAGATATAAAAGAAACAAAAATTCAACCGGTCAATATTGATGCTTACAGAGCGTTAATCAAGCATTTTGATCAAGTTGATAAACATTACTACGCACGTACCAACTAAAGAGTCAAAAAGGATTAGTTATAGTATTGAAAGGAATAGAGAGCTACGTAGATGCAAACGAAATGCAAGCTGCTCTCGCTGAGAAAGGTTTCCAATGCAAATCTATTACCAATATTATTAATCGGGAGAAGGCGCCGCAGCCATTGTTCCGCCTGGAATTAGAACCAGATAATAAAAGGGTTACCATCGAAGAACCCAGGAAAAGATATGGGCCGGTACAGTGTGTTATGTGCCAAGCATATGGACACACTAGAACATATTGCACTTTGAACGATGTTTGGGTTATATGTGCGGTGAACTCCATAATGCAAAGGTTTGCAATAAAGCCAAAAGGGAAGCATCAGTGAGAAAATGCAGCAACTGCAATGGAAATCACACAGCTATAGAGGGTGCCCAATTTATCTTGAATTGGAAATGAGAATCAATCCAAAGCAGCCAGCGAGCAGAACAACGAATGCTTAATCTCCATTCTTCAGCTAAAAAAGAAGCACGCTCAGAAATTGTAAACCCAAACGCTCAAAATGGAAATCAGTACGCAACTGTCAACGGTAGTGTGCACTAAGGGGTTTCATACGCAAGTGTTCTTAAAGGTACGGCTCCTAAAGTGCAAGCAAGTGAAGAGGGAAACATCTCAAAACACAAATTGACTAATATGATGCAAAGCTTCATGGCGATGATGGAGAGAACCATGGATCGGCAGTGTACTGTCCTCCAAAACATGCTATAAAAAACTCCAGTTTTTGGATTATTTCAGCCAGCTGGGTAATAAATTTCTTGCGGGAGGTGATTACAACGCCAAACATACTCATTGGGGTTCCAGACTAACATCGCCGAAAGGCAAACAACTTACTGGCCAACGGATAAAAAGAAAATTCCTGATTTAATCGACTTTTGTACAACTAAGGGCATTCCACGTACATATGCTAGGGCCACCGATTGTTATGATCTGTATTCTGATCACTCATCGGTAATAGTAACAGTGAGTACCGATGTCTTAAGGAATGAAATACACAACCGTCTTACAAACAAGCAAACCAATTGGGATCAATATAGGATGCTAGTCGAACAAATTGCCCCCTTAATATTCCTCTGACCACACCAGCTGATATTGATGCGGCGGCCGAAAATTTAAAAGACGTCATGGGATTATCAGCTGGAAAGGCTACACCTGTCATAAGTAGTTCTGAAAAAGTTAATAAACTGTCACATAATATACAGGAACTAATATAAGAAAAACGGAAAATTCGCCGGCTATGGCAGCAAACAAAATCACCGTTATTGAAATGGAAATTAAATCGAGCTATAAGATTTGCTTTGCGGGAAGAAGAAAACCAATGCCTCCAGTATTATTTAAGTGATCTCTCGGCAACCGAGAGGACAGATTACTGTTTATGGAAGGCAACAAAAAATTTAAAAAGGCCAACAGATTCGAATCCACCGATTAGACTACCAACTGGAAATTGGGCGAGAAGCGATGAAGAAAAAGCCAATGCTTTTGCTGATCATCTAACAACAGTGTTCGCACCACACGAAGAAGATAATATTTCGTGCTACCCCAGCAAATGGACGATGGTTTATTCTACCAACCTATAAAGTATAATTGGAAGAAAGTTAAGAATACAATTAAAAATTGCATAAGCCCGAAAAAGGCACCAGGTTATGATCTCATTACTGGAAAAATGATAAGGGAATTGCCAGACAAATGCATAAAACTAATAACATTCATATTCAACGCGATCATGCGAACCAGTTATAATCCTCAAAAATGGAAAATATCTTTGATCACAATGATATATAAGCCTGGAAAAAATGAAACGCAGATCTCATCATATCGCACAATAAGCATGCTGCCCACAATATCAAAGCTATTTGAAAAAATGTTACTAACAAAATTGAAACCAATATTAGAAGAACGGCGCGTCATACCAGACCATCAATTTGGGTTCCGAAACCAACATGGTACCACAGAGCAAATTCACAGAATTGTAAACGCAATCAAAATCACCTTCGAGGAAAAGAAATATTGTTCTGCTGTTTTCTTGGATATAGCACAAGCATTTAATAAAGTTTGGCACGATGGGCTAATATACAAAATTAAAGAGCTTCTACCGAAGAAATTTCACTCAATTTTGGGAAACTACCTTAATCAAAGGCAATACATGGTCAAACAAAATGGCGCAACTACTTGCTTAAATGATATTAATGCAGGTGTCCCGCAAGGCATCGTTCTAGGGCCAATATTATATACTTGTTGTACACAGCCGATTTACCTGTAACCAACAAAGTAACAATATCAACATTTGCCGATGATACGGCCATCCTGGTGTCACACAATAATCCCGAAATTGCCTCAAAGGAGTTACAGAATAATTTAAACAAAATCGCGGACTGGCTAAAGATATGGCGAATAAAAGTGAACGAAAACAAATCAACTCACATCACATTCACGCTAAACAAACGCACCTGCCCACCAGTGAAATTAAACAATAAAAATATTCCTCAACAAACGAAGGTCAAATACTTAGGTTTGCACCTGGATAGAAGGTGTAACGATGCGATCGTGCACGCTTTAGGTATATAGATTGCTATTAGGGCGCGTGATGAATGTTTTGTAAAGTGACCCTAATAGTAGTTGGTTTGATTCTTGGCTGAACCAGTCATAAAATAAAGAATAATAAGAAGCATTAAGCGCATAGAACAATGAAATTCAATCAGCGCACTACGGCCGAAAATAAAACTAACATTAGATGTACACCGAAGGAACAAATTTTTTTATTAACGTGATGAAATTCTTTATTTGAAATGGAATATTTATTTCCTTCACTGAATTTGCTCTTTAAACAAAAAAACAAACAAAAAAATTTACTTCTCTCTTGCTTTTACGTTTTTTTTTTTTTTGTGTTTCCTTTCCTTATTTATATTTTGAATTTTGATCTTGTGGTATTTTATGTGCATAGCTATATAATTGAGTTTTGTTAGTTTAGAAAAAACACTTATGATTGTTGGTCGTGCGTCTTGTAAGCGTTGCGAAATAAAAAGGATGAATTAAGATGTGTATTTTCTTAATTAAAATACACTTCATCTAACATGAATGACATAAAATTATACAAACCCTCTACTTTTCAGTTTTTATTGAATTTCTATTTCTATGGTATTAAACAAAACCAGGATATCTGCAAAAATTCACGTTTTCAGTTTTTGCTGCTATCTGTACCTTATAATCTAAATAATTTTTGGAAAGCTTCATTATTTTCGAAACGATATGTCGAAAATATGGTAGCTTAGTAATTATTGAAATAAAGCTACAATATATTTTGGATTGTTTTTAATAATTTTATGCATAATTGATACTCAAATTCAATGTAATGAAAAAGTTTAGCATTATGCAATACGTAAAATAATTCAAAATATTTAAAAAAGTCAACTCAAACTTTAAATAAGTTTTCCTAACATTTTGATATTTGCAGATACCCTGTTTTTGTTTAATACCACAGATTTATTTTGCTTTATCATTTCCATTTGCCAATTACAAGTTTTCCTAATTAATATAATAAGCGTTAGTTCCAATATTTGAACGTTCTGATCGTAATAAAGATTATCAATATCATACAATTTTTAAAATTTTACAAAACACTTTTGGAATACTTGTAAGATGTCATAGAGACGTAATGATAACTGACCGTGGGTATACAAGACAAAAACATCTAAATCACTATTTAATTAGCCAACAACAATATTCGTTTTAATTACCTAATTTAAAATTTTTGAAACGCCTTCGTAGTAGCTTCGATATTTCTTGCCTTTGATGTCAAGATATGCTCGACCCCGTTTCGCTATTATTGCTCGGATAGAGATTAAGAAAATATGAGAGAAAATACGAGTGATTCTGGTGCTGAGCTAGTACTTTGTATTTTTAGTTCTATCTTGACAATAAGTCAATAACCAACCGGAATAAAAACCGGAATGAAAATATTTTCCGGGATGAAAAAGTCAACGTTAAACTTTTTCTTAGTTTGACCTAATAGAACTCTTAAAATTTGTAAACTAATGAAAAAGGGGGTGAAGATGGGGTGTTTAGGGTACAGAGTACGCATTATTTTTTTCGTAATATACGACCCAAAATCTACATATCGTTGATGTCAATTCATTTTCCCGTATCTAAAAATATTGAAAAAAAATTTACTTATCTTTAAACGTTTATACTGGTCGTACATGGCCAATGTCGATGAAAGTGACCAATGATAATAACTTATTACGCATAATATTATTTTACTATTGGTCACTTTCATCGACATTGGTCATGTACGAAGAATTTTAAACGTTTTTAGATAAGTAAATTTTTTTTCTATATTTTTAGATACGGGAAAATGAATTGACATCAACGATATATGTATATAATGCAAAAAATATTTCTGTTAAAATCGATTTCTATATAAACTAAAGTAAAGGTTACCGAAGTAAAGCGTTATTCAAAAGTGTGTGTGCTTGAAATGTTGCAAAAACAGTTATCCGTGGTATGATTTATGCTTTATAAATAGTAGATTGTTCTACAAGTAAAGAAAAGTGAGTGTTCCAGCTAGTGTACGATTTCTCAAGCATGCAGCAAATCACATTTATTATACGCGTTGAATATGCCGTTTTCCCTATAAATACTTGACGAATAAAATCGCTCGATAACGCTTTCTCGTAAATTGAACAATTGCACTCGCTGGAAAACTCTCACTTTTCGATACTTCTAGAAAATCATTTGTATAAATTTTATTATTATTATTATTTATTAAATTGATTCTGTTTCAAAAACACCGACAGTTGCGAATTTACAATATGTTAAAATTAACAAAGCAATTAATTAAATTAGTAATAAAATAAAAATAACGCTAAGAAGAACATACGAAAGATACAATTTTAATAACATAAACAACAAACTATACAACTTAGTAGCACATAAGTAAATGTCAATCAGTTCTTAAATAATTAAAATATGTGCTATCAAAAAACGAAAATCAAAATCAAAATTTTGCGTTACAATACGAAGCAGAAATGTGGTCAGGTATTTCAAGTAGCCAATTTTTAACTTCTGATAAAAATATTTTCGAGTTAATATGCATTTTAACAGTATCGAGTAGAGCTTTGAAAATAGTCGGTGCTGTAACGAGAATATACGGATGTTTTCGTACACCACGAAAATTATAACAAGCATCTCTTCTAAAACTATGCTGACCACTCTGCGTAAAAAATTCAAAACCTTATAAGCATACAAATTTTGTAACCGTAAAATATTGTTAGATAAATTTCGCAAAACCATTTATGTTGAACAAACAGTCCAACATGAAAAACTGGATTAGTGTGGGCCAGATGAATCACCATGCATTTTAAAATAAAAGATCTCACAATTTTCTTTTAAGTCGTTATAAATTGTTAATTATTTATTATACATTTATTTAAGTATTTATTTAAATTTGGTTAAATATTTATTTGTTAAGTTTTATTTGTTAACCATAACCAATGACCTTGAAGCAGATGACAAACACTGTTTTAAATTGAAACATGGGCTTTCCAATTAAGATCAGTGTCCAAATAAGCTGTATTTTTTACTCGCTCCCGAAAGCTGCTATCGATAGCCATCATTTGTCAATACCTAATTTTAAATTTGACGCGCTATTTGGTAAACTAAATTTATTTAACATCAAACTGTCATTTTTAATTCAATTGTTTAGCGAAAACTTGACATAAAAAATATTTGGATCTCCAATTATACGAAGCGCTATCGGGAGCCACTTTTTATATGATGGCTGATGGCTCTCGACAGCAGCTATCAGGAGCGAATAAAAATACGCAGCTATCGATACCAAGATATTTAATCGGATTAACTAGCTCAATATTAAAACAATCAGAGTGGCAACTATAATAAAAACACATTTAGAAGCAATGTGATAAGTTACTTCATGGTAGAGTCAGGGTCCTCAGAATCGATGAAACTACAGTTAAAATTATTAAAAGATGACTGATCAGCGTTGTATTTGTGTTTAAAATTATTATAAGTAAGAATGTGTGTGTAACTACACCCCTGGTAACAAAAGTTCATCAGTTCACAAATACTATTTTACAAAAAATCTACATGCATACAATTAACCAAGATTGCTTTGATCGTGTTTTTATAAAATAATAAAAATGTAAATATGATGATACTTCTGATGAATCTTTCGATGAGTATCAAGATAATAATTATAAAACAAAAATTGTGTGATACACAAAATATAAAGGAAACATATGATGAGCCTTTCGGTGATCCTCATGATGATTTTATTGATGACAATCAGTTTTCATTGTTATTATTCCAAACAAAAAAACTGCAGTTTTGAAATTGATCAATTCATTTCCAATAGCGTGTGAAATTGGTTTAATAAATCAAATAGCTTAGCTTAAAATAAGGTACGCATGTATGTATATTAGTTACCAATTGGTTAAAAAATTTTTGAATCCTTAGGATTAAACAGAAGGATCAAAATCATAAAAAAGAAAATTTAAATAAACAAAATAATATTATTTTAATGAATGAAATATGAAATGAATTTTAAAATAAACTTAGAAATTTAAACATTAAATCTATTTATGTACATATAAATGAATTTTGCTTCCCAGTAAAAATAAAAACTTTAATTGTTAAAATTATACCTATTATGTCAGTGGTTCGATCATTGATGAAATTCCTATTGGAATTTCTGATGAAGTTATGTATGAATTCACTGATTTAATAACTCATGAAATTTCTGTATATATTCCTTAATAAATTCATTGGTTCGGTAATAAAGAAATTCCAACTGAAATTCACACGTTGTTCATCAATGCATTCATTATAAGAGAGTATTATATAGGCAAGTAAATAAGTGAATTTACATCACAAGCCCATGTATCGCTCATTAAATTGGTAAGCAAGAATTTCCTAATGAATTAATCAATGAATTCATCAATACTATGTTACTAGGGACTGCGCCAGAAACAAAGAAAAAGCGCAACACAATTTTTTTTTAGAAAAAATACTCAGATTTGAACGCATGTATCGGTGAAATAACACCTTTCAAAAAAAATATTTTGTTTCTAATTGAAGGAAATTTTGTCTTCTTTTCGATACAGGAAGCCATTTTATTTTATTTTGTTTTTTATGATATTTTTGAGCTTAACATGATTTACTTAACTACAGAAATGCATTTTAGGAAAATCGATGTTAAAGTTCTGAAATTATTGTATTTTGCAGCAAAAATGAAATCTATTCTTCTTTTCTTATGTGTTTCTCATTCTAGTTCTAATTATTTTTGTTAATTTTAATGATAAAGTTTATTATTAACTATCGATTGGCATCAATAACTCATTGGCCCAAAATTTAGTACTGATAAATATGCTTAGCACGCGGCAGAACAATGAAACATGAAGGTGGGCATGACTGTATGTTGATCGGAAATATTTACCGATTTCTCAAGGAAAACTTGATTTCAAGCATTATATCACATGAAATATTGAAAGATTGGAATTTAAGATTGTTTTCCAAATTTATCAGGACACCGATCCGAAACATTCATCTTCGTACAAGAATATCGTACAAGAATGGCTTCTATATAATTGTCAGAGAGAATGCGGAATTCGAAATCACCCAATTTCCAATAAAAATGAGCTCAAAAGCGGTGGTGGTAGAGTGGCAGAAAATTAGCCAATAATAAAAGCCTATCAAATAATGAACTATGAGAATAATCTATTATTTTAAAGTTTCATTAAAATTACTTAAGAACATAATTTTTATTGGGATGTACCATTTGGCTTTGTAAAGTAATTTTCATTTTCTGTTTTTCTTAATGAATTAATTTAAATTTTTTTTTTGTATAATAAACCGCCAGAAATCTTTGTTCTATACAAAAAATTACAAATATTTTATATATAATACATATTATATATTAATAGTATATACGCTGTATCAAAAAATTGTCCGTACAGCACTCGGTTAAAGAAACATTGATAAAAAAAGAAATACAAACCAAACAAAAAATTCAGTTTTTATTTTTTTTAAACTCCAATTACATTTAAGAACCTAAAAATGATAATAATCATGATATAAATTAATTTAGTTTTACGTTTGATATGATTTACTATTTAAACAACCTAAACTGAAGTCAAATAATTGTCCGTACCGTACACACAAAGAAGTTGAGGGAATTGAAGGAAAAACAAATTAGGTCTATGTAGTATTTAGTGGTGTAACCTATTCATGCAATGACACTTTGTAACCTTCTTTTGATTGAGAAAGCCAACTTCCGAGTTATTTCGGAACTATTTTTGGATTTTGGCCCATTCCTCGACAATGACACGTTTTAATTATTCGTTACCGCTAATTTGGTGTTCACGGATCTTTCACTCCAAATAATGACATACATTTTCAATGGGGTTGAAATCTGGTGGCTGGGGAGGATGAGGGAGTGTTGACTTTACATTGAACAATAACCATTCCTTGATCAGCTTTGAGGAATGCTTCGGGTCATTGTCAAGTGCGGAGCGAAAATCTTGCCAAAGTCCCATCTTCTCAGCATTGGTTAACAAATTATCCTTCAAAATATCCAAATAATCCAACCAGTTCATTATGGTTTCAATGAAGGTGAAGTGGCTTACACCGCTTCAGCTAAGAGCTCCCCATAATACAGTCAAACCTGTTTTTGTGCGGTAGATAGGGACCGTACAAAAAAAACGCACAAAAAAAAATATTCACAAACTTCATAAATCGCTATAATAAGTAATTTTGGACAAAACTTTAAAAAAAAAATTTTTTTATACGGTGTGTGCGGTGGATAGGGACCGCATAAAAAAAGTCTCCCTTAGAAAATATGTCAAAATTTTACGAAATTAAATTACACATGGAAACATTTAAACAAATTTTATTTCTCATTTTAAAATAAAACGGTAAATTTCCTTTTTTCTTACATCATTATGTATATTTTTTTAGTTTATGTTCAAGGCTAACAATCAGTGTGGCTATTACTATGCATTTCGTTGGTTGTGAAGTAAACATTTCTTTTAACTAAATTATATTCTTTGTGTGCAAGATAATAGGTAATTACATATTGAAATTTGCTGGAATATAAGAATATTGAGCTTGTCTAATGATTAACGAACTTGGCTGATGAAAATGGCTGAACAGAATCTCGATATTCATATACCGCATAAAAAAAAATCGCATAAAAAAAGACCGCACAAAAACAGGTTTGCCTGTATTATACTTCCGTTACCATGTTTTACTCAAGTTCAGTGTGGGGTTTCCGCCACACCATAACTCGCCCGTCTGAACCAAAAAAGTTAAATTTACTTTCGCCCGAGGAAATAACATTTTCCCAGAACTCTTTGGACTCACTCGGATATTCCAATGCATATTCCAAGCGTTGTGCCGCACATCTACGATACTTTTGTTTATGCAAAATATTGCGTATTGTCTAAGGTTCTATCGCCATTTTTTCGCGTTGGTAAACTTTGGTATAGCGATCGTTGGAGCACAAACTTTCGATTCGGTTTTATTTCCCTCTTTTTTAGATGTATTTGACGTTCGTTTAGATTTCGGTTGCGACAGCCTCCAGCAACAATCTTTAGGGATTTGGTTTTTACAAGTTCTGAATGACGTATTGAATCGAAGATCGCGGGCGAATAATTATTTTGGAAATTTCTGATAAACTTTTACCTTTACTCTCCAATTTAATGATGAACTTTTTAATTTCTACACTAATTTTGGTACGAGAATCACACATTTTTAATTAGTTGGACAATATTTCATTTACCATGTGAAAAATACGCGTAATAAACTTTTACGCAAAAAACAATTTCGTAATTTACCGTTAACAATTATTAACAATTATTATTATTATTTTTTACCGTTGACAATTATTAACATTATGAATTTCTATTGTAAATGAGCTATTGCTCAAAATAGAATGTGTATGCATGAGATGGAAATTGTTTGAAAAAATTTAAAAGGTTTTTCTGCCTAATGGAAGCAGCTTCATCATTTTATTTTTGTTCTTTTGTTCCGTTTACTCTGTTTCCATCTGTGCTTTTCCTTTTAATACTAAATTATTGTTAAAGTACAATAAATAAATAAAATTATTTGACATAGTTGCAGGCTGTTCAAATAGTAAATCTCATCAAACGTAAAAGTAAATTAATTTATGTATATCATAATTATTATTATTTTCAGGTTTTTAAATGTCATTTGAGTTTTAAAAAAGTAAAAACGGATTTTTTTGTGTGATTTCTAATTGTTTTTTTTATCAATGTTCTTTAGCCGAGTGGTGGATGGGCAATTTTTGAGACAGTGTACATATCTATATAAAAAATATTTAAATTGTTTAATTTAGTATTTAGTTTTATAATATGTATTTGTTATTTGTCAAATTACTCTAAAATTAATATTCATAATTTGAAATGTTAAAATGAACAAATTGTTAATTGTTTGAAAGTTATATGTGGTTAAATGACCGACAGCAATAATTGAATTAAGAATTTTAAACAAATAAAATAAATAAATTAGCCAAAAAATCGTAAGTTTTTATGTTTAACCTGGCAAGTTCGTTGTTTCCGCCAGAAGTTGAACATTTCAAATTTGGTCTCATTAAATAAAAATGCGATGTTGAAAAAGTTGTTGATGTGTAAAATAATTAAAAAGGGGTGGAAATGGAGTATGTTTTCCCATCTCACACCAAACTGAGTGTAAATTTTACAATACTTTTTTCGTAATCTACGGCCCAACATCTAAAGGGATAAAAAAGAACAATCATAAACGATTTCCCATTTTGTAACTGTTCTACAGATTAACTCAGCCGTACTTTTCTCTAAAATAAAAATTTAAAACAAATTGTATTCAAATAAAAAGCTTATTTTATTTAATTTATTTAAAATAAAAAAATTCTAAAATATTGATTCATTCTTTACAAACGGTAGGGTTACGGTAGAATACAAATTTAGCCTGCGCAAACCATTTTGATGCAAGGAAAAATAAACAAAATTTCGTAAAAGTAGACAAATTTAGATAAAAACATGAATGAAATATTTTCTACGTTTTCATTCATAAATAATTATGTAGTTCGATACAGAAAAAACCTTTCGATTTAATTGCATTAGCTATGCTATTGGAATATAAAAAATCATAATACATAAACAAAACTATATCTACATAAGGTACATCTTCATACCAAATGGGGATGTATGTGGCTATTTACATAAAAACCAAAAATACAAAAAAACGAAACAAAGTGAAAACGAATGAAATGAGAAATTGAGAATATGCTTTACAGTGAAGGGAATATATATTCCATTTTCAATACAAAATTTCATATCGTATTTAAATGAATTTGTTTCCCTTACTAGACATCTAATGTTAGTACCAGAAAATAATATTTATAGAGTGTCGCTAGCTTCGCGCTGGCTTATAATTTTATTTTGGTTTGACTGTTCTTATACTTTGGTATTTTGTGACCAGTTAATCTAGCGGTTTTTTTTTTGGTTATTTGGTTGGTGTGGGTATTTACTGCAGATGGCGATTGAGTAGTGTCATATGAATGCCGGGAAAAAAAGAGACAAAAAGGAAAAAAAAAAATAAAAGACAAACCTATATTTCTTTTTGAAAACAGAAAATTATTAAAAAAAAAACTTTCTGTTTGGATGGAGATTTGGTGACGAGCAGTAAACAAAAAAAAAAAAAAAAGAACCAGAAGGAAACCAACACCTCAAAATATTGAGAAGCAGAGATTGTGATCAAAGTTGGATATCATTGGTCAAATTAGCATAGGTCAAAAAAGTATAAAAGTTGACATTTTGTGAAGGTTTATTTTTTTTTGGTTTATGGTTTATCCCACTTTCAGTCGGGAAGTGACCAACGAAAAAAATAAAAGAATATAAGACGGCCACGCCTTGTCCAGTATATGATAAAAGTTAGAGATGGTGATTCCGCCATTGACGAAATTCAGCTTACATATTCGGCGTACACAATGGGAAACAAGACAACAAGAAAGCAGCCATATAAACGTTAAACACCAAGGAAAACGGGGTATTGCCAGGAAGCGAGTATCCAGCCCGGAGCGTACATCCAAACACGTGGTTCAGCGGAGCCCTTCGTTATTTTTCATCAACGGAAAAGCAATTGCAACGGCATGGCGATTGAAAGAGCATCCGAATAGCCTCTGGAAGCACGAGACTAAATCGAGCGTAATTAGTACCAATTTATTTATCATATTTTTTTTTTGGTTAATTTTTGTTTAAGTTTTTTATTTATTGTTAATATTCCATTGCTGAAGAAACACCACCTCTTATATTCAAATTTATCCAACCAGGTGGTACGTGGTTTTGGTCAGCTTTTGTTTTGTTGTTGTAATTATATTAATTAATTTGTCGACCTGTTAATGTTGAGGGGGTAATCTTCCATAGAGGGGTGTATTGTTTTTCTTTTGTTTTTTTTAGGTGCGACGTTATCTGAATGCGGCGAGCTCACCGTGTCATCAGTGGTCGTGTCTGCGCGGAGAGGTTAATTGTCCGTGATCTAGTTGTCGAGGTAACGCGGGTTGGAAGATTAATCCTCATATAAAATTGCCAGATACGGGACTTAAGGGTTACGTCTTTCTTACTTTACATTCAAACCTCCTGAATATTAAAATACAACTGAAAGACAATTTCAGCAGTCACTCAACCTTCAGACAAGAAAGATGAATGTTATTCGGAATTTTATGCAAATGCAGTGCGATATGAATATTCTAAAATTTATTATTTTGCTAAAATATGTGCCATCATTTGTATAATCCTGACACTTTAACCTAAACTTTACAGGCGTATTGTTTCTAAAATTTGCCATATTGCACTGCATAAATCCAGACTTTCTTACGCTTTTCTAGTCTGGAAAGGTTAAACGGCTGCAGAAATATTGCCTAAGGAAGAATTTGAGAGTAAAATCCAGACCTCCCCCGTACATTATTTTGTTTAGCAAGGCCAAAAGACTGCATAATTTGTCTTCCGACCTAATTTATAATTCAGGAGGTCCTAATCTAAATATTTAGCCTATAGCCAGATAAAATTTTTTTCTTGAACTCGCGTAATTTCTGTATTGCTTGAGTTTATCTGGTTTACCAACAAATCTTCTGATTCTTTAAAAAATTGCTTTGTAAAGTTGAAGTAAGTAGAAACACATTTTAGTGGTTTTCGTCAGAAAATACAAAATAAAATAACGGAGTATAGGAGTACCGACTAGGCGAAAGGACCAAATTTGGTTTTAGCAAATTTGTATTTAATTTCAGTAGACTGTTAGGTAAATGCCTTTCAGCAAATTTTTACGACTGAATAGTCATTATATTGGTTCCAGCAATTGTAAATGCGATTTACGTCCTAGCAATCGATCAAAAAACATTTCAAATAACCTGAAGATTTAAATTTTGGTTTCATTTTTTTAATTAAATTAAGCAGAAAGTCAAGGTTTTATAAAAAATTAGTTTGGTTCCAATAAAACTAAATTAGAGATTAGACGGATTTTTTGATATCGATTACACGAAAAAGGTTCAGTTTCTGTGAAATTTCCACCGGGCACAGATTTTATATTGCCGCCTCAGAGCTGTTTTACATTAGGTACGAAACTATGGTACAAATAAAATTAAAAAATTTGTTTTCGGGAAAACATCAGAAGCTGTTGGGTATAGAAGACTATTTTTGAATTAAAGTTCTTTGAAGTAACTAGAATGACGTATGCTACGCCTGATTCAAGCTTTCGAGAAATATTTCTCTACAAAAAGAATTCCGCTCCATAATTTTTAGGTAATTATTCTCTGCTATGGTATTGTTGGCATTTTTGGTTCCACCGAAACCACGTTTCTGTCACAATGTATTCGCCGTCTATTGAAAACTTGTTCTATCATCGTAAAAGTGGTCTATAAGTGAAAAAATTGTAATTTAGATAATTTCTCAGTATTAAAACTGGCTCAAAGTATAGAATTGCTTTTTATTTTGTACAGAATTGGACAAAATGGGATACCATCGTAATCCCGAAAAGGGATACACTATTAACTTGTCGAAATAATAATTATTATTCACGGGCAAACTACCAAAGTCTATTTTTTGTACCGTTTACTCCAGATAAATCGTTTTCGGAGTATTTTTAACAGCAAAAAAGGATTCCGTAGTTCAAATTTACTGCTGATTCTTCATTAACCCCAAAAAAACACGTGTACAATAGCAAATTAGCGTGTGGCTGCACCCAGGGCACCTCCACGTGGTGACGATGAGCACCAGAGCTTTCGCACTATACGGCTCCCTGGGTTACGGCTTTCATGCCGTAATGGCAACCACACATATACATGTTACGATGCAGGGGACGGATACTCCAGTAATGGTGGCTGGTTATAAGAAGACGTCAGTGTGATAGTGTAAATTTGAAATAGCTAAATGTAGGAAGACTATATCTGACTCGACTAAACATATTCACCACACATCTTTCGGTAGAGAGATCCTTGAGGAAAATATGTGGACCCCACATATTACATGCAATGCATGTTTAACTATGCTAAAGCGGTGGAAGAATACTAAGAGTAACTAAAATTTAAAATATACAACACCCGCAATATGGAAGAAACCTCTATCGAAAGAGGAATGTTACTTTTGTAATACCAAAGTGAATGGTTTTAATTTAAGGGGTAAATCAAATATAAATTACGCAGATGTATGTAAAATAACGAAACCTGTAAAGTTCAAATAGTTCAACACAAGTTTTTCAAACAATGAAGAAGCGGAAGTTTCAAAGATAACATAGGTGAGAGTGAAGCGTCCAGCGGGGAAGTATTTTACACAAATTAAAATGAAACGGAGGGGAGTGAAGCAGAGTATATTGGACCTAAAGAAGAGAAACTTCCAATACTATTCACTCAGAATGATCTCAATAATTTGATTAGGAGATTTGGCATCACCAAAAGATGTATCTGAATACTTAGTTAGTGAACTGAAAAGTCGAAACTTGGTAATCCCGGAGAGGAAACTATTCACTAACTCCCCAAAGATCAGCCCATAAAATCGGCACTACTGCACAATGGAAATAAATATGCCACTGTCCCAATAGTCCACTCAATCTCTATGGGACAGAATTATGGGGATCTAGGATATATTTTGCAAACAATCAAATACAAGTTTATGGGGATTTAAAGAGATTAAGAAACAAATCTGAGAAAAAAACGTAGAAATCCATGTCATAGGTCATTCGAGGGCAAGAGAGCACGTTATAAACTCAAGAAATAACATCATTAAAACTTTACTTCAACGCTCGTGGTCAATGAACAAAAAGTTAATGAAAAGTAACAAGCTCGTTTAAGCTAAACTTTCTTAGTTAAGTTTCACTTTCCTATTGCCAGTAACTGTGTTTCAGTCACGCACAAGCCGCGAATTTGGCTTACTTGTGTTCTATTTGTAACTAATACTCTCTGAATTTTAGTTCGCTTGTCATAGTTCTAGTTTGAGTTTTGTATCTCGATTTGAGTAACAATTTGATTGTCTGAGTTTCAGTGTAAGTTGTGCGCCTGGGTTTTAGAATGAGTTTCTGTGTCTGACGTTCTAACAAGTGTTTAGTCAAAAGCCATTGGTAACCAAAATAGAAAGGTAAATACTTTGAATTTTTTTTTGGCCATTTTGACCTAAAGTTGGACTTTTTTTGGGTTACCGAAGTGTCACAAGTAAATTTGAAATACGGAATGCTTTTTGGCGGTTAAAAATGGTCCGGAAACGATATATCTGGAGTAAACGGTACAAGAAATACACTTTGGTATTTTCTTAAGCAATTTTGAACCAAAATTGGAGTTTTGTGGAAAACTGGTGGGTGCGATGCAGCAAAACAGATATCGGATTCGTATACATCACATCAAAATACAAAAGTATTAACATGTCAAACCTCGGGTTCAGATTTTTTTTTGTGTGCCGCGGTGTGAATTATCAAAAATCAAAAATTTTTGAAAATCGTTCTAATTGATAACGTGTTGAAATTTGAACAAATCATAAATTCGGGTTTTGGAACTACAGTATGCATCTTCTATCTAAGGGGTAATAAAACGGATTAAAATAACTTTTGGAAATTAAAACAAAAAACAACTTTGGATTGGAATTTGGGGGGGGGGGGGGGGGGTATAACGATACCAACTCGGATAAACTAATATAGGATCAAATTAAACATCGCTGCTGCCTACTTTTCAATCATTCCTTTGCTTTGCACCAGAACCTTAATATTTGCTGCCATACAAAAAAAAAATGAAGAGTACCTAATAGGATATAGTTATTATAGAGACCAGCAAAATCCAGACTGTTCTTTTCTTCTGCAAGTCTTATTTTTGTTACCTGGTTTGAAATAGGAAACGTAATTTTCTGTCTTTCTGTAAATTTGGGCATCAGAATATTTTTTAATTCTGTATACTACTACTGGACTACAAATCAGGGTCGTCATATAGTGCCCAAGGATATCTGGTTATGTTTCTTATAACTGAAATATTGCCTAGATTTTTGATAGTAGTATTGTCTAGTTGTAAAATAGTCTTAAAGCCAATATGGATTTTTGCCTTTGTCTGGTGAAAATAAATTTGCCAAGTTTATTTTTAGTAGAAAACGAAGTAAAATAAACTTAAATAAAACGGTTTTAGTTAATTTTTTGTGGATGTTACAACTCGTTCAATTTAGGGATTGTATTTTTTTGGACAGCATTCCTAATTTTTTTTCTGGATAATATCAATCGGTGCAATACTAAAAAAATATTCGCCTTCTTTGAAATATTGTATGGTGTACTCACTATAAATACTGCTAGGGGTTTTAAAGGCCCATTTTCAATAATCCAATTACAATTTCATCAGTATAGTGAGATATACACTACATCAGATCCGCCCACCCACTTTTACATGAAATTATGCAATAATACAAAACAAAAAATTTTAAATTCGAAGAAAATCGTATATAACTTTCTTAATATTAAAATAACAGCAAAATACTGAGAAATTTCAAAAGAAAAATATTTTTTTAAATTTTCTTTGAATAACAAAAAATAAATAATTTAAATATTAAGAATAAAAACTAAGACTTTCTACGAGAAGCTTTGTTTTTCTTTTGTTTTTTTGTTTAGTACTCGTAAATACATTTTATGGGTAGGCGGGTGGTGTACACAATAAAGAGTGAAAAATTTCCCATTAAATGCCTTTAAGATATTATTTTTCCTTACATACAATAAAACAACTTTTTTTTTAGTGCTTCCCGATTTACTGTTACCGAAGCGATATGGCTGCCAACTGCTGCTGCGTGTTTTTTTTTAAT
This sequence comes from Tipula helvola, assembly GCA_963556165.1. Lineage (NCBI taxonomy): Eukaryota > Metazoa > Arthropoda > Insecta > Diptera > Tipulidae > Tipula > Tipula helvola. The sequence continues at coordinate 333,030,696 of OY744481.1, read as the reverse complement.
TAGCACATGTAAACAATTATAATTCGATTGTTTTTTCTAACTACTAACAATTATAATTAAAAAGCGCTTCCAGTATAAATAATGAAGTGATAAACAATCACTAAAAGCTTTTAATATTTAATCGATTTTTGCGGTTCATTTTAAAGCTGTATTGTGAAGCACGTAATAATTTATTGCAAACACAAACTTTCTTTCGGCTTTATTATATTTTATTGTGCTACAGTGCGGTTAATCCTTAGAAAGAGATAACAAAATATCATATCTCTTGAAGAATTATTTTTTTAAGCCATTGTGCTTGCGATTGCTTAAGAAATGATGAAAAATTTAAAATTTTCCGATTTTACAGGTTGCATAAAAGTTTTTATTATTTCTAAGGATTACCACATTTCCTGACCAAAAAATTGTTTTACCATCAAAACAAAAAAAAAAAATTAGTTGTGGTTGCTGAATGGCAATGAAGGTATATTATGTAATGGGAGGTTTATAGCGAAGCGAAAAAAACCATTTTCTATAGAATATTTTTGTTGTTTTTTTTTGTATTAAAATTGATTTTCTTATTGTGGCCATTAAGATTTCGTAACATTTTTTGTGCTCCGTTTTTTTTTTTGTGACTTTAGGATACGGAATAGTATCATTTGTTACCGGAATGTACGACTTTATTTTATATTTTGGGATAAAAGTGAAACAATTTTGAACAAAAGTTGAAAATTGTTTATTTAAAGTTATGCTTACGAGGAAATTAGTTTTTCGGTGGGAGGGGGCGGTTAATCTATAATCTTTTATATTTATAAAAATCTTTCGCTCATATCTTGGCTCAACATTTTTTATTTTTTATTTTTTTTTTAATAAATTGAGGTGAGAAACACTGAGGACAACGAACATCAACCAAAATATGTAAAAATTCAGTAAAAAAGTCAGTGCACATGTAAATTCCACAGCACGACTACATAAGCTACCGGAGGCCAGAATCAAGGCTTTTGGTGAAAATCAAACTGAGTGGCTGACATGATAACATTTAAATGTTAACATACCTGGTTGATCACAAAGCTGGTGAGGCAAAGGAGTTTATCAGGCATTTTACATTACCTAAAACTGCCTATAAAGACGCACGGGATGACGAAATAAAAAGATACGTGGATCTGTTGTACCAAATATTCATTCAATATGGGAAAAACTAAAATCATTTATGGATACGGAGACAAGAATCGTGAAGGTTAAGGCCAATGAGTTCTACGTAATGAGAAAGGGTATGCACTTTAGAGGTGTGACAAATTTATTATTATGTCGCCCGAGTTAAAACTTATTTCTACAGCTACTTACAATCAGGTATCATATACCACCTGTAATTCTTAGAGATGATTTATGGATGCTTATAACTATAAACCGCCAAGAGGTGCTAGATATCACGCTTATCTCAGATGTTATTAAGGATAGTTGGTGAATTGGAAAGTGTCTGATAACCATTATTTTTCTGATCACTGATATCTTCAGTATGAACTGGTTACAGTAGCTACATATAGGGCTATTTTTAGAAACAGACGGAAAAGCGGCTGCGATACCTTCAGCACTATTCTAGGTAATTCACTGCCACTACCGGTTGTAAACCCCCTGTATCTACTCAGGAGCTTGATAACTTAGTAGATTTCAGATGCTTTTCATGTATCTTTGTTGGGAGCTTCTCTTCTAAGTAAAGCTTTGGGTAAACAAAGACCTTGTTGGTAGAAACAGCTCCAAAGCTCTCGTCAAAAATGCAAAAGGCTTTTTAGAAAGGCCAAGAAATAAGAATTGATGCAGATTGGGACTGCTATAAAGAAGTCCTCAGAACGTATAAATATGAAATAAGATGTGCCAAAATAAGCGCCTGGAGACTCTATTTTGGTAAAATACAGGAGTCTTCGGAGGCTGCGAGGCTACGGAAAGTACCTACTGGCTTCACAGCTTATCATCCCAAGTCATCTCCAGCGACCGGATGGTTCTTGGACCACAACTAGTGCTGAATCTTTAGAGTTACTACTGATAACCCAATTTCCGGAGTGCTTTGAACTGGCGCCTTAAATGACGAATGCTTTTATGGGTTCATGCGTTGAAAGTCGAATAATAAACAGGAGGAAGTTAGTGTGGGCAATTACCAGCTTTAAACCATATAAGTCAGCTGGACCTGATAGCATCATTTCTGCTGATGTTCAGCAAGTCATTGACTTGGCTCTACTTTGGCTGGAAGTTATCTTCAGAGGCAGCCTATATATTTATCACATTCGTAGGAAATGGGCTGAGGTAAACATAATATTTATACCTCAGGCGGGAAAAGCTCTCATTGCTATCCCAAAGACCTAACGCTGTAAGCTTATCGTCTTTCCTATTAAAGCTACTATAAAGACAAATAGAAGCTCACTAGAGGTGGTTGAAATCTCAAAATGCTTACTCTAAAGGGAGATCGGTAGAAACCGCTCTACACTCCCTGATTTGTACTTTTGAGAAATCCCTAAAATTTAAGGAATACTCCTTGGTAACCTTTCTCGATATAGAAGGTACCTTTAGCAACGTTAAACTGGTGGCAATAATTCGGGCTTTGTTGGGTCTGGGTGTAGATGATTCGCTCGTTAACTGGATAGATCAGATTCTGAGATGCAGTATCGTGAAGTCTAAGCTAGGCGGGTCCTCCATTAGCAGATTTGTAGATGTGGGTACACCACAAAGTGCAGTGTTGTCTCCCCTTCTTTGGAACTTGGTCATAAATGACCTGTTACTGGAACTGGAGGGGCAAGGATTTACGGTGGTTGTTTACACGGATGACGTTACTGTTTGTGTCTTTGGTAGGAATCCTTGTACTTTAAGAGAGCGCATGCAAAAGGCGTTTGGTATTCTTTCTAAATGGGACAACAGTTATGATCTAATTGTTAATCCACGTAAAACTGAGGTGGTGCCCTTCTCTAGGAAATACAAACTTCCTCAGATTGATACTGTTATTTTAAATGGTATTAGCTTGACCTTTACTGATTAAGCGAAATTCCAAGGTGTTGTTTTGGACAGCAAACTTAGTTGGAAGCCTAATATTTTAGAAAGGGTACTATAGTGCTATACTCCTGTAAAAACGCTATTGGGAAACGATGGGTCTTAATCACTATATCGTAAATTGGCTCTATACCTCAGTGATAAAGGCCATAGTTTTATATGGGATTGTTGTTTGGTGACCAGCTTTACTGTATGGCTAACCAAAAGTTGCTGATGAAACGGATGTCTTGGAAATGGATGGATGTCTTTTTCATCTCATGCCCTAGATATTCTGGGTACTCAAATGGCAGCGAGCACAGCCGTAAGGCTCAAATTTATTTCTATGTGGGCCTATAGTAATACAGGACACTCATCTATTTTGTGTAATAGAGACATCCCTGGAACCACCGATTACATGATTCCATTACCATCTTTTGAGGAAAAGTTTCGTACCGATATTCCTTTCAGAGAGAACTGGCTGAGTGAAGAGATGTTGAACCCTTACGTTTTAAACTTCTTCACGGAAGGTTCAAAAATGGATGGTAAATAAAATTGATTGCGATAATAGAGGCCGTGAATTGGTTGAGGTCTAATGTAGTGTTTGTAAGGGATATTCATATTTTTACGGACAGTCAGGCCGCTATTAAAATGCTACGAGCTAATTTCTTTACGTCGAATGTAGCCCAGAGCTCTCTCTAATCTCTTAACGAAATGGCAGATCAGTTTAACATCCACCTAACCTGGATGCCAGGGCACTGCAGTGTTGCGGGGAATGATTAGGCAGATGAACTCGCTCGGCAGGTTAAAAATTGCCTCACTTTACTAAGTAAGGTAAACGTTGAAATTCCGCTCGCTACATGTAAACTTTCGCATCAGGAAGAAGCTAGGCCGACAGCGAACTATACATAGATGGTCCCATGGTACCTTGTGTGTAATAACTAGGCAGATTTAGCCAAAACTATAGATTGGGAAAGAACTGGACAGCTATTAATACTTCAGCGTCGCCATATTAGTCTGGTCGTGGGACACTGTCTCATACATAGGTGAGCATGCGCGGAGACTAGGATTCTCCTCGAATGGTTACTGTAGAAGCTGCGAAGATGTAGCGAAAACAAATTGTACTCCATCTTTTCGATATTTCTCCCCATCTAGCGTTAAGCAGACGAACATTTTTAGAAGTTCCTCTCCTCAGTGACCTGGCGGTTCTCAGTGGGATGGACTTCAGGTGTATTCAACGCTTCGCTGTAAGCTCTGTATGGTCAGTGAGCATAGTAGAGCCGAGAAAAATTGTATGTGGTTTGGCTACGGACCATTTTTGTGTCTATGCCGGTCCATTACGACAGCTACCCTGTCCTAATTTAACCTAACAATCAGGTACGTACCCTCAATGGTACAGTAAACATAACAAGCTGCGTCAATACGAAAGTGAAATGGTGAAGAAGTGAACAATTAAACTAGTGCAGTTCAGCTTCCGGTAAGGAATGTTAATGTTTGTCAATATGCTGTTAGAATTAGAAACATTTTGGGCTATTCTAGGATTCAGGAAAATTAAAATTAACAAAATAAGCAAACATTAGTTTTGTCATCTATATTCAGTCAAGGCAAGTAATTGATCATGCATTAAACAAATATTATTTGGAGATTAACCGAGACACTTTTGTAGATTTGTTCAAGCTGCCTAGGGTGACCAGACATCCTGGTTTCTCCGGACATGTTCTAATTTTTAAATAATGTTGACACAAATATATCGATAAATGTGTTTATTCCATTTGGTGCTGGAAGCGAAGAAAATTGTCTGGATTAGGTTTGAATGAAAATCCCACATTGGCAAATCTTATTTTTGATTTATAGTATATCGACCATAACACCATTATTAGTTCTGATCCCACCCCAACTTTATGGCCGAAAAATTATTCAAACCATAAAATGATAGGTCTTATGTTAGGCACTATTTTATAGGATCTACAAAATATTTAAGATATAAAATTTCACTAAAATCCTTCGACAAAAGTGCTGGTTCTATTTGATGCTAGAGACTGAGATGATAGCCTAAATTAGCTAAGTAAGCAAAAATAAATTTCTCGAATATAGTTTCGGGCTAAATTTATGGCCGAAGGAATAAGTCAACTTTATATTAGGAACTACCTAAAGAATCGACTTCACATCTCAAGTCTCAAATATACAATCCTATAGCTGGAAACTGCCTGGTTTGGTTATTTATATAAAAAATGTGTTTGTAAAACAATTTGATCCGAAACAATCTTCTGGTGACTGGCATTAAATGGTTATGCCTGTCGCCGTTAAAATGCCGCTATTTCGGAAAAGTTGTTTCTAATTGTAGTTCCAGTGTGCTGATGCGTAATTTAAAATCGCTGATATTACCGCTGACGAAATGCAGTATTAAACAATTGTGGCTACCGTTGATCTTGAAGTTCTCGACCAGGCGGTTGACATTCTTACTAAACCTCCACCAACAGGCAAATATGGGGCGATCAACAACGGAATAATTGAAAGATACGCAAAAAGTTGCTGGCTTAAATCGAATTGGGTAACAGAATACCAACACAATTGTTAACAGAAATGAGAAAATATGCAAGCAGTAAGGTTCCCGATTTTTACGAACTATGTACAATAGTTAAACTGTTTGCTCAAATGCGTCAGAGAAATTTTATTAGCAATGGACTGTGGTGATTTAGAAAAATTGAAAGGGCAGCCGATCGAATCATTGAAACAAGAATCATATCGTTGGAACTAACAATGGAGGTAGGTCAAAAAATGTTGAGCAAATTACTTTCAATTGGTCGTTTCCGTAGTCGTTCCAAATTAAAGCAAATAAAAAATGATTGTGACACATTAGAGTGTTACCACGAGTGTATCACCATCACGCTTTGCCTTAAACGCAACCAGATGCATTAAGCCAAGCACTTTAGATCTACAGTCATAAAAAAAACTAAATCTGCAATCTAGGTGATTATGGGAGTTACAGAAATTAACCGCCTTTACGTATCTGACCAAATAACGTCGACACAATTTTTGATCAAAACTGGAGCTGATATCTCGGTTTGGCCTTCTTATAAAGATGATGTTAAGCATCTATCGAGCCGTTATTTATTCGCTGCTAGTGGTACCCAAATTAAAACATGTGGTAAAATACGTACTAATCTAAATTTTGGTTGTCGTCGAGATTTCGTATGGAAATTCGTCATTGCAGATGTAAAGGTACCGATTTTGGGAGCTGATTGCCTTCGACATTTTGATTTGTTGGTTGATGTGAAACGAAGAAAACTAACTAACAACAAAACTATAACAAATCGATCTGGTTTCTCAAAGACGTGTTTTGTTTCAGCTTATTTCACTCGAATATTATCAGATTTCCCTGAACTCTTGGAAGAATCGCAGGAATTACGGGGTAAAACATTTGCAGCCAGGGCTAGACGCCTAATGCCTGAAAAACTGAATGCAGCTAGTGAAGAGTTCAGGTACTTGATGAAAATGAGAATTTGTCGTCCATCCAAATCATCTTGGATAATATTACGCCATTACACTTGGGCAAAAAACAACACCGCTCGTTTCGTACCAATGGTGATTAGAGACAGTTGAATGCAGTTACCCTCCCTGACAAATATCCGATACCTTTCATTCCGAATTTTGCTTCAAAATTATTTGGAAAGACTTTATTTGGCAATAATCACACCATTCAGATTATTTGAATTTATTTTCATGAACTTCGATTTGCGCAACGTTGCCCACATTTCTTAATGATTTATGATGAGACACTTGCTGGTTTGGATTTCATGTTCATTTTCATTAAGGACATCATTGTTTTTTCAGACTCGCCACAGGAACATTTGGAACACAGCCGTATTGTTTTTCAAAGACTTGTAAGGTATGGTTTAAGCAAGGCTGAATTAAATAACGGAACAGAACCTCTTCTTGAGAAATTTCGAACCGTCGTTTTACCGTCGATTTATACCACACACTGTTGACAACCATATGAAACTTTAGAAACTAGTTGTCGGAAATAAGCAAAATGATATTTCAGAATTCATTTGGACTAAAGAAACACTTCAGACACTTTATTGGCTCATCCATCACCTAATGCACCACTTTAATTAACCGTTGACGCTTCTGATACATCATTGGGTGCAGCTTTTCAAAAATGTTTTCAAAGAAATTGTTTTCGAGAATGGTTCGCGATTTTCAAGGGTATTAAACGTGTTCGTCACCTGCTTGAAGGCAGAGAATTTCATGTCAACACTGACCAACCACAAACTACTCATTTTCGCTTTCCGTCAGAAAACCAGTAACAGCTCACTTAGACAGAGCCGTCAGTTAGAATTCATCAGCCAATTAAGGGTATACCCAATGTTGTTGCTGATTTAATTAACTGGGCACTACTTGCGTCATACCAATTGCCTGACAACAGATTTGAACACATCAATATCGACATAGTTGGGTTATTATCAATTTCCAAAGTATATCGTTAAATATTTGAAGGCCGGAAGCAATTCGGATCGTAGACATTACGGCAGATATTGTTGCGTCGGAATTATTATCTGGTTGAATTTCAAGAATCGGTATATCATCACTGCAGACTAGGGCAACCAATTCGATTCACGCTTATTTAATGAATTGTCCATCCATAGTAAAATGGCGTAATGGAACGCTGGACCCGAACCCATAAGGCAGCAATAATTTGCTATACGAAAATAAAAACTTATTCGACATTTTACCAACGATTCGACTCGGTCTTCGTACTACTTATAAGGAAGATTTAAAATTAACTCTTTCAGAATTGGTATACCGTACTTCCTGCCTGGGAAATTTTTCGTAGAAACTGAAAACGTCGAAAATCAGTCAGATTTTGTAAAATCATTGAAGAACCAACTGGCATACGTACGTCGTAAAACATCTTCAAATCATTCAACAGAAAAAGTTTTCGTTCATCCTGAATTGAAAACATATGTGCACACGCTTTTATTCGGAACGATGCTGTACATTCACCCGTTCCGATGTCTCTAAAGGGGGAGTAGTGGGATGACTGACATAAGATGTCATTTAAATTCATGTTGCGCAAGGTCCTGACTGCTGACCATAAAATGTATTATCATGAAAATATAAGTTGCAGTTCTACTCTTGTCAAATAAACATTGCACTATTGAGAACTATTGAGTTTTATTTTTTAATAAAACATTAATTATAGTCAACTAATCTAATCTCTTCAGAGAATGAATAATTCGGTTTTATATAAGGAACTGCTTATAGAACGAGCTTAATAACTCAGATATACAATTTTACTAAAACCCGTTAACCAACATGGGTGTTCCTTTTGGTGCTGGAAATGTAGTAAAGGCTGGATTTGCCGTATATATAAAAAATCGAATTTTTCATTGGCAAATCTAATTTTTTAGTGTACGGTTTGTATTTCTGGACTAAATAATCATATATAGTAGTATCTCGCAACATCTGTTAATTCTGGCCAGTTTTATTTAAGAAACTCCATTCCTGCCCCCCCATTTCCATTGAAATTTGGAATCTGACTTAATCAACATATTTGTTGAGCAATGAACTAGTGGCGGCATATCCAAACGATAAATCAAGATGGCGGATTGTAAACTTTTCTAGAAGAGTTTTCACCACTAAGGCATGTCGTCGCCGCCAAATTAATTTTTTATAGCAATTTTTTATAGATTATTGACTCTTACAATTTTAGAATAATTACGTACAATTTTTGGGTCAGCATTAAGTCATCTGACAAACCGAGGTGAATTTATGTGATGGTGCATTTTCAATAAAAAAATGACAAAAACCGTATTCGAGGAAAATTAATTTTGTTAGTGCTGGACGTTCTCATATTGTGAAACATGGCTTACAAAAAATTTCAGTTCTGAAGAATATACTTTGTATCAGAATATGGGTCGTGTAGAAAAGGCAAATATGATTTTGATACCAGAATTGAAGAAGGAGGCATATTGATTACCGCCAAGAATTCACTTTCGAGCGAGATTATGGCGAGTCATCTGGCATACGATATTATGCTTGTACATATTAAATTCATCTATTAATCATTCATTTACAAACGACGTTATTCTCATGCCTCCAACACTTTGTCATCGTACTGAACTGAATTTTAAAATTGACTGAAAAGGAAATTTATGATTGCTTGCCTCTTCTTAATGTAAATAACCTGCTTTTTGAGAGTTTAACTGTGACAATGGTTCACATACACTGGCTGGACAATTTTTGCATTCGCGGACATAATCCTAAGCATTGTTGGTAGAGTGGATAATAATCATATCAAATTTTATTGGTTCATATATAACTGAAACACGAAATTTATTTGTGGGAGAAATCTTGTTGAAGTTGAAATAATATTTTTGCGGTCAAGTAGTGTTATCGCATTGGCATCTGTAAATGAAAGCAGCTTTCGTGCTGCCGAATAATAAAATGCTAGAGAATATGTTAATTTATAACATCAGCTCTTAATTATATTTGTTTGTTTGAATATTGTTGCATGTAAAGCCGTATTGATTTTTATAATAATTCTATGTTGTGGCATGATCAACGCATTAGAAGGAAAATTCGACTCACAATTTTTTGTTTCCCAATCAAAATTTAAAAATTGATAGAATGTCCATCCTTTATAAACAAAATACTGATATTTTAACAACGGCTGGCGAAGCAATCGGAGTTGAAGCGGTCAGACTAGACAAATTTGATAATGGAGTATCTTTTGAGCCTTTTGTATGGTTTTTTCGATGACAAATTAGGCTTGTATCTATAGCTGTAAATATGTAAATATGGGGATTGTAAAATTTCAGACATAAAGAAATTTGCAAGTTCGGTTTAGCTAAGAGTTCAACAGTAGCTTTGCAAACTTTTAGGAAAGTGACTTGTAGTTTGCTTTTCCAAAACCTCGAAAATCTCGACGTCTTACTAGACTTTATTTAAAATTTGTCGGTTAGCTCACAGTACTGATTTTCGGGTGAACCATGAGTTCCAAAATAACTCTGTATAATTTTTAGAAACAGCCTTGAACTTTGCTTTACCATTTTGGCATTTGAAGCTTAAAAGTTCGACTAACTATTAAACGTCAAATAGAACTTTCAAATTTAACTAAAATTTGCAAGTTCGGTTTAGTCATGAGCTGAACCGTAACTCCGCAAATTTTTAACAAACAACTTGAACTTTGCTTTACCATTTTGTTTTTGGTATTTACTTAAAAATTTTCTATTACTGATTTTCAAATAAAAATCCACCATTTTAATTAAAATTCGCAAGTTTGGTTTAGCCAAAAGTCCGAAAGTAACCTTGCAAATGTTTAGGAAATTGCCTTGGACTTTTCCTTTACTATTTTGGTATTTACAACTAAAAAGCTCGACTTATTACAAAATTTCAAATAAAAGGGTTTAAACTTTAATTAGAATTCTCAATTTCGGTTTAGTTATGAGTTCAAAAGAAGCTTTGCAAATTTTTGAAGAAACTGGCTTTCACTTTTCTTTACCATTTTGATATTTAAAACTAGAAAGCTTGATTTATTACTAAATTTGAAATAATAAATTTGGCCCTAGTATCGAATTTCTGGTAGTAAAAAGCTCGATTTATTATTAAACTTCAAATAAAAACTTTAAATTGTAATTAAAATTGACAAACTTGGTTAAGCCTTGAGTTCAAAAGTAACTTTGTAAATTTTTAGGAAAATGACTTGCACTTTGCTGTTCCATTTTGGTATTTGAAAACTAAAAAGCTCGACCTACTACTAAATTTCAATCAAATTGAAATAAAAACTTTAAAATTTAATTAACATTTTAAATTTCGGTATAGCCATATGTGCTCAAAAGAATCTTTGCAGATTTTAATAAACTGATTTGGAATTTGCTTTACTATTTTGGTATTTAAAACTCAAAAGCTCAATTTTTAATTAAAACTTTTCAGCTGGCCTATAGCACCGATCTTCGGATAAGCCTTGAGTTCCAAAATAACGCTGCAATTTTTTAAGAATCTGCCTTAGAATTGGTTTATCATTTTGGTATTTGAAAATAAAAAGCTCAAATTACTACTAAATTTCAAATAAATCCATTAAAATTAAATTATAATTTGCAAGCTCGGTTTAGCCATGAGCTTAGCAGTAATTCCACAAATTTTTAAGAAATTGTCATGAATTTTTCTTTACCATATAGGTATTTAAAAACCAAAAAGCTCGGCTTATTACAAAATTTCAAATAACAACTTTAAACTTTAATTAAAATTCTTAAGTTCTTAAGCATGTATGCAGCTTTACAAAACATTTTTCAAAGAAATTGTCGTCAAACCAAGGTATAGCACCTACGATCGAGAAAGGTTGACGATTTTCAAGGATATTAAACATTTTCGTCACCTGCTTGAAGGTAGAGAATTTCATGTCAACACTGAGCACAGACCATTCATTTTCGCTTTCCATCAGAAAACCAGTAACAGCTCACCTAAACAGAGTCGTTAGTTAGAGTTAATCAGCCAATTAAGGGTGAAGCCAATGTTGTTGCTGATTTATATAACGAGCATCCCCTTGTGTCATACCAATTGCCTAACAACAGGTTTGAACACATCAATATCGACATAGTTGGGGCATAACCAATTTCTAAAGTATATCGTTACATATTTGTATCGATCGCTACACTAGATGGTCTGTGGACTCCAAACTAACTCTGCAAATTTTAAAGAATCTTTCTTTAGACTTTACTTTACCCTTTTGGTATTTGAAACTATAAAGCTCAACTAACTATTAAATTTTAATTAAAATCTTTAAAATTAAATAAAATTTGTAAGGTCGTTTTAGTCATCAGCTCAACAGTAACTCCGCAAATTTTTAAGAAACACCTTGAACTTTGCTTTACCTTTTGGTTATTAACAAGAAAATTTTCTATTACTAATTTTAAAATAAACATCCATCATTTTATTTAAAATTTGCAAGTTTGATTTAGCCATAAGCTAAAAAGTTAATTTGCAAATTTTTAGGAAATTGTTTTGGACTTTTCCTTTACCATTTTGGTATTTACAACTAAAAAGCTCGACTTACAAGAAAATTTGAAATACAAAGTTCACGCTTTAAATAAAATTAGTAAGTTCGGTTTAGAATTCAAAATAAGCTTCGACTGACTTTCATTTTTCTTTACCATTTTGGTATTTAAAACTAGGAAGCTTTATTTATTACTAAATTTCAAATAATAAATTTGGCCCGTAGTACCGAATTTCGGGTAACCAACGGGTTTCAAAATAAGTTTGCTAATAAAAGCTCGATTTATTATTAAATTTCAAATAACAACTTTAAACTTTCATTAAAATTGGCAAATTTGGTTTAGCCATGAGTTCAAAAGTAACTTTGTAAATTTCTAAGAAACTGCCTTGGTCTATGCTTTTCCATTTTGGTATTTGAAAACTAAAAAACTCGACCTTTCAAATAAAAACTTTAACATTTAATTAATATTTTTAAGTTCGGTATAGCCATGAGCTCATAAGCATCTTTGCAGACTTTAATAAACTGACCTGGAATTTGCTTTACTATTTTGGTATTTAAAACTAAAAGCTCAATTTATTTCTGAATTTCAAATAACAAATTTTGACTTGTAATTCAACTTTTCAGTTGGCCTGTAGCACCGATCTTTGGATAAGCCTTGGATTTCAAAATAACCCTGAAATTTTTAAGAGTCTGTCTTAGACTTGGTTTACTATTTTGGTATTTAAAAATGAAAAGCTCAGCTTATTACAAAATTTTAAATACAAATTTGAAACTTTAATTAAAATTCGTAAATTCGGTTTAGCCATGAGTTCAAAACTAGCTTTGCAAATTTTTAGGAAACTGACTTGGACTTTGCTTTTCCGTTTTGGGATAAAACTGAAAAGCTCGAAGTATTCCTCATTCTCAAATAACAAATTTAGGCCATAATTAAAAATTTTCAGTTGGCCTCTGATTTTCGGATAAGCAATGGGTTCCAAATAACTGCGCTAGGTTTTAGGAATCTGTCTTAAACTTTACTTCACCCTTTTGGTAATTAAAGCTCGGCTTACTACTAAAATTTAAATAAAAATTGTAAACTTTAATTAAAATTCGCAGGTCCAGTATAGCCATGAGCTCAAAAGAAATTTTGGAATTTTTTAGGAAACTGGCTTGGACTATTCCTTACCACTTTGGTATTTGAAATTAAAAAGCTCGACTAACTACAAAATTTCAATTAAAAACTTTAAAAGTAAATTAAAATTTGCAAGTTCGGTTTACTCATGAGCTCAACAGTAACTTCGCAAATTTTTAAGAAACACCTTGGATTTTCCTTTACCATTTTGGCATTTATAATTAAATAGCTCGACTTACAAAAAATTTCAAATAAAAACCTTAAACTTTAATTAAAACAGGCTAATTTGGTTTAGCCATGAGTTCAAAAGTAACTTTGTAAATTTCTAGGAAGCTGCCTTCGACTTTGCTTTTCTATTTTGATATTTGAAAACTAAAAAGCTCGATCCTAAAATGTAATTAAAATTTGCAATTTCGGTTTATAGGCATGAGCTCAAAAGTATCTTTGCAGTTTTAATAAACTGGCTTGGAATTTGTTATACTATTTTGGTATTTAAAACTAAAAAGCTCAATTTATTACTGAATTTCCAATAATAAATTTAGACTTTAATTAAAACTTTTCAGTTGGCCTATAGCACCGATCTTCGGATAAGCCTTGGGTTTCAAAATAACTCGACAATATTTTAACAATCTGCCTTAGACTTGGTTTACTATTTTGGTCTTTGAAAATAAAAAGCTCAACTTACTACTAAATTTCAAATAAAAACATTAAAATTGAATTATAATTTGCCAATTCGGTTTAGCCATGAACTTAACAGTAACTCTGCAAATTTTTAAGAAACTGCCATGGATTTTGCTTTACCATATTGGTATTTAAAAATAAAAAGCTCGATTTATGACAAAATGTCAAATAAATATTGTTAACTACAATTAAAATTTGCAAACTCGGTTAAGCCATGAGTTCAAAAGTAGCTTTGCAAGCTTTTAGGAAAGTGACTTATACTTGTTTTTCCATTTTGGTATACAACTAAAAAGCTCGAATTATTACTAACTGTCAAATAACAAATTTAGGCCATAATTAAAAGTTTTCAGTTGGCCTCCGATTTTCGGATAAGCAATGGGTTCCAAAATAATTGTTCAAGTTTTTAAATTTGGTTTAGCCATGAGTTTATAAGTAACTAACAAATTTCTAGGAAACTGCCTTGGACTTTGCTTTTCCATTTTGGTATTTGAAAATTAAAAAGCTCGACCTATTACTAAATTTCAAATAAAAACTTTAAATTTTTTTTAAAATTTGCAAAGTATCTTTGCAGATTTTAATAAACTTACTTGGAATTTGCTTTATTATTTTGATATTTAAACTAAAAAGCTCAATTTATTACTGAATTTCAAATAATAAATTTAGAGCTTAATTAAAACTTTTCAGTTGGACTATAGCACCGATCTTCGGATAAACCATGGGTTCCAAAATAACTCTGCAATTTTTTAAGAATCTGCCTTAGGTTTAGTTTAACATTAACGGTTAACTTTAAAGTTCAAAAATAGCTTTGCAATATTTTAGGAAATTCCCTTGACTTTATTCTTTTAGTATTTAAAAACCAAAATGCTCGGCTTATTATATAATTTCAAATAAAATCTTTAAATTTTAATTACAATTTGTAAGTTCGGCTTAGCCATGAATGCAAAAGTAGCTTTGCAAATCTTTAGGAAACTGACTTGGACTTTGCTTTTCCGTTTTGGTGTAAAACTAAAAAGCTTGAAGTATTGCTCATTCTCAGATAACAAATTTAGGCTGTAATTAAATGTAAGCAATGGGTTCTAAAATAACTGTGCAAGTTTTTATGAATCTGCTTAGAACTTTATTTCACCCTTTTGGTAATTAGAACTAAAAAGCTCGGCTTACTACTAAAATTTAAATATAAATTGTAAACTTTAATTAAAATTCGCAGGTTCAGTTTAGCCTTGCGCTCAAAAGTAACTTTGGCATTTTTTAGGAAACTGCCTTGTACTATGCTTTACCATTTTGGTATTCAAAACTAAAAAGCTCGACTTATAACTGAATTTCAAATGAAATAATTTAGACTTCATTTAAAATGTTTCGGTTGGCTCACAACAATGTTTTTCGGTTAAACCATGAGTTCTAAAATAACTCTGTTTAATTTTCAGAAACAGTCTTGAACTTTGCTTCAGTACCTCCGCAAATTTTTCAGAAACTCCTTGAACTTTGCTTTACCATTACTAATTTGCAAATGAAGATTCACCATTTTAATTAAAATTCGCAAGTTTGGTTTAGCCATAAGCTTAAAAAAAGTAACCTTGGAAATTTTTAGGAAATTGCCTTCTATTTTTCCTTTACTATTTTGTTATTTACAACTAAAAAGCTCGAATTATTGCAAAATTTCAAATAAAAAGTTTAAACTTTAATTAGAATTCTTAAGTTTGGTTTAGTTATGTTCAAAAGAAGCTTTGAAAATTTTTAGGAAACTGACATTCACTTTTCTTTATCATTTTGGTAATTAAAATTAGAAAGCTTGACTTATTACTAAATTTAAAATAAAAAATTTGGCCCTTAGTACCAAATTTCGAGTAACCAACGTCTTCTTACATAACATCTGCTAATTTGTAAGAAAAACCTTAAACTTTAATTAAAATTGGCAAGTTCGGTATATCCGAGAGCTCAAAAGTATCTTTGCACATTTTAACAAACTGGCTTGGAATTTGCTTTACTATTTTGGTATTTAAAACAAAAACTCCATTTATGACTGAATTTCAAATAACAAATTTTGACTTAAATTAAGACTTTTCAGTTGGTCTATAGTACCGATCTTCGGATAAGCCTTGGGTTCCAAAATAACTCATCAATATTTTAACAATCTGCCTTAGGCTTAATTTACCATTTTGGTATTTGAAAATAATAAGCTCGACTTACTACTAAATTTCAAATAAAAACTTTAAAATTAAATTATAATTTGCAAGTTTGGTTTGAGGCCATGAGCTTAACAGTAACTCCGCAAATTTTTAAGAAACTGAAATCAATTTTGCTTCACCAATTTGGTATTAGGAAATAAAAAGCTCGATGTATTACTGAATTTCAAATCAAAATTGTTAACTTGAATTAAAATTTGCAAATTCGGTTAAGCCATGAGTCAAAAGTAACTTTGCAAATTTTTAAGAAAATGCGTTGGCCTTTGTTGTATTTTTTTGGTACTTAAAAACAAACAAGCTCGGCTTATTAAAAAATTTTAAATAAAAACTTTAAACTTTAATTAAAATTCATAAATTCGGTTTAGCCATGAGCTCAAAAGTAGCTACGCTTTTAGGAAACTGGCTTAATAGTATAAAACTAAAAATCTCGAAGTATTACTAACTTTCAAATAACAAATTTAGGCCATAATTAAACATTTTCAATTGGCCTCCGATTTTCGAATAACCATTTGGGTTCCAAAATAACTCTGCAATTTTTTAAGAATGTGCCTCAGATCTGGTTTGCCATTTTGGTATTTTAAAATAAAAAGCTCGATTTATTACTAAATTTCAAATAAAAATGGTTAACTTTAATTAAAATTTGTAAATTCGGTTAAGCCATGAGTTCAAAAGTAATATTGCACATGTTTAGGAAAATGCATTGGCCTTTGCTTTATTCTTTTGGTATTTAAAAACCAAACAGCTTGGGTTATTACAAAATTTCAAATAAAAACTAAATAACTCTGCAAGTTTGTAGGAATCTGCCCTAAACTTTACTTCACTCTTTTGGTAATTGAAACTTAAAAGCTTAACTGTTTGGTATTTGAAAATAAAAAGCTCGTCCTACTTTATTTATAAGATTGTGGAAGTATGGGGTTGGCTAAGCCAAAATTATTGTAAATACATAAATAAATAAATAAAATAAATAAATTATTTAATATTAAATTTCAAATAGAAACTTTGAAATTTAATTAACATTTGCAAGTTCGGTATAGCCAAGAGCTTAAATGTATCTTTGCAGTTTTCAATAAACTGACTTCGAATTTGCTTTACTATTTTGGTATTTAAAAATAAAAAGCTAGATTTATTACTAAATTTCAAATAATAAATTTGGCCCAAAGCAGCGACTTTTGGGTAAGCGATAGGTTCTAAAATAATTGTAAATTTGTAAGAAACATCCCTAGACTTTGCCTCGTCCTTCTGGTATTTTAAATTAAAAAGCTCGATTATTACTAAATTTGAAATAAAAAATTAAAATTACTCATCTCCCTTAGTCCCCAACACCGATTTTCGGCTAAGCCATGGTTTTCACTATAACTCTGTAAAATTTTAGAAACCTCCCTTGGACTAAAAGAGTATTGTGTTCAAAACTGAAAAGCTGAATTAACACTAAATTTCGAATATTTAAATAAAATTTTTGTTAAAATTTTAATTTTAATATTCGAAATTTGAACACAACACCGTTTTAGTCTAAGGGAGGTTTCTATAAGTTCGCAGAGTTGTAGTGAAACTAAGGCTTAGCCGAAAATCGATGATGAATAATTTTAATATTTATTTGAAATTTAGTAATAAATAGAGCTTTTCACTTATAAGAAGCAAAGTAAAATTGAGGTTCCTAAAAATTTAAAGAGTTATTTTTAAGCCAAAAGCCTAATTGAAAATCAGTGTTGTATAATAACTTACCAATTTTAATTAAAATTTAAATTGTTTATTTGAAATTAATAAATCGAGCTTTTGAGTAATTAATTCCAGTAGGATAAAGTAACTTCCAAGGAAGTTCTTTAAACATAATGGAGTTTATTTTGAAATCACTGCCTAACAGAAAATCTACGTTGTGGACAAACCATCATATTTTAATTGAACTTATAATATAAAGCTCACGGTAGTTCCTTAAAAATAACTTAAAAATTATAGTTAGGCAATTTTGAACCCATGGATTAATCCTAATCGAAAATTAGTATTGTAAGCCAATTGACCAATTCTATATTTAATTTTTTAGTTGACATTTTGTAATAAATCGAGCTTTTAAGATTTTAAATCCAAAAGGGCAAACCAAAGTTTGAATAAGGTTCCGATGAATTTGTAGAGTTACGTTTCTATCTATGGCTTAACTGGAAATCGATTTTGTGAAGCAACTGTCGAACTTTAATTCGAGTGTAGATCTTTGTTTGAAATGAAATAATAAATCGAGCTACTCAGTTTTAAATAACCAAAACGTAAAGCAAAGTTTATGGGAGTTTCCATTAAATTCTCAGCGTGATTTTTGATTTAATCGATCTTATCAGTTTCAATTCCACAAGGGAAAAATACATCAAAGTCTATTGTAGTTTGATAAAAAATTGCAGTGTTTCTTGATCTCTTGGTTATACCGAAAGTTGGTGATGAAGTTCCACTGACAAATTTTAATTGAAGTTTTTAGTTAAATTTGCAATGTTATATTTGGGCAATGGATTAACCCAAAAATCCATATTGCAGACCAGCTGATATATTTTGTTTAAAGTTTAATTTATTTATTTGATGTTTAGTAATTAATCAAATTTTCAGATTTTAATTGTGCGTGCAGATTTTATTAGTGGCTTAACCGAAATTAAAATTTTCCTTTTTCATATGAAATTTAGTAATAAATCAAGCTTTTCAATTTTTAATACATAAAGGTATTATCAAAGTTTCAGAATGAAGTTACAGATTTATTTTCGAGCCTTGGATTTATCCAAATTCATTCAAATCGAGCTTTTCAGTTTCTTATTTCATAGGGGTATTGTGAAACCAAGACTTAATTTTTGAAGACTTACTTTAAACGAAAATCGAAAGTTTGGAGAAATATTTTGGAGAATTATTTTGGCTAAATCGAAAATTGGTGTTGTGAACGAGAATTTAAATTACTGTTTAAATTTTTTATATGAAATTTAGTAATAAATCGAGTTTTAGGTACCAAAATGGTAACCAACTTACAATTTACAATTAATCGAACTTTTTAATTTTTAATATCAAAATGGTAAATCAAACTGGTAATCAGTCGAGCTTTTAAGTTTTTAGCTTCCAAAGGCAACAGCAAACACCAAGGGATATTTCTAAAAATTTGCAGGTTTTTTTTTTAACTCACTAAACCGAAAACATGTGTGTTATAAACCAACTATTGATAAATTTTAATTAATCTTTGATTTTTCATTAAAACTTCAGTATCAGTTCCATAATAGTTAAGCAAATTTCAGGCGGTTATCTAAAACTATCCACAGCAATTTTTCAATATCTGGTCTATCCGAAAAATGATGGTATCAACATAATTAAAGTTTTTATTAGTTATTAGAAATTTATTAATAAATCGAGCTTTTCAGATTTTTATAACCTTAAAGCAAAGTTCAAGAGGGTTTCAAAAAAATGTTCGTGATTATTTTTGAACCTGCGCAGTAATAAATCGTACTTTTCAGTTTTTACTTACATAAGAGAGTAATAAATACCAAGGGACTCCCCTAATATGAGAATACTTTTGAACTCATTTGGCTATACCAGAAATTGATATAGTGAACCAACCGACAAATTTTAAGTATAGTTTACATTTTTATTTGAAATTTAGTAATAAATCGAGCTTTTCAGTTTTAAATACCACAAAGACGAAGCAAAATCTAAGGCTGTTTCTTACAAATTTATAGAGTTATTTTTGAACTCATGGCTAATAAGCCGAGCTTTTTGGTTTTTAATACCAAAATAATAAAGCAAAGTCCAACCAACTTTCCTAAAAATTTGCAATGTTACTTTTGAACTCGCGGCTTAACCGAATGTGCTAATTTTAATTATAGTTTAAGGTTTTTATTTGAAATTTACTAATAAGTCGAGCTTTTTCTTTACAAATTAGCAGAGTTATTTAAGAACCAGTTGGTTACATGATATTCGGTACTATGGGCCAAATTTGTTTTTGCACATTTTTTGTTTCCAGTTTTAAATACCAAAATGATAAAAGTAAAGTGCAAATCAGTTTCTTCAAAATTTTCAAAGCTTCTTTTGAATTCATAACTAAACCGAACTTACGAATTTTAGTTAAAGTTTTAACATTTTATTTGAAATTGTGTAATAAGTCGAGCTTTTTAGTTGTAAATACCAAAATGGTAAAGGAAAAGCCCAATGCTAAACCAAACTTGCAAATTTGAATAAAATAGTTGTTGTTTATTTGAAAATTATTAACAGAAAATTTTAAATAAAACTTATTAAAGTTTAACAGTTCGAACACATTTCCCGTTGAAGTTTGTTACCATTTTGGCAACCAAAACTCGATTTATTACTAAATTTCATATACAAATTTTAAACAATAATTAAAATTAGTCAGTTGGTTCATAACACCAATTTTCGGTTTAGCCAAATTTTCCAAAATTATTCTCCAAATTTTTAGGAAGCCCACTTGACATTCGCTATTCCTTTTTAAAATTAAAAACTGAAAGATTCGATTTCAATCAAAAACTGAAAGCAAATTAACGGTTCGATTTTCGGTTAAATTAACTCTTGGCTTCACAATACGTCAATGGAATAAAAAATTGAAAAGCTTGATTTATTATTAAATTTCATATGAAAAAGGAAAATTTTAATTTCGGTTAAGCCGCGAATAAAATCTGCACGCACAAATAAATTACACTTTAAACAAAATATTTCAATTGGACGGCAATACGGATTTTTGGTTAATATATTGCTTAACTATAACATTGCAAATTTTTAGGTAATCTATGTGGAATTGAAAATTGATAAGATCGACTTATTAAAAAGTGTCTAATTTCAAATTTAGACTTTAATGAAAATTTAGTTGGTTTACTCCTCAATACCGTTTTTGGTTTAGAAAGGAAGGCTTCTCAAAAGCACTATTTATTTTTACGTGGGATCAAAAACCACGCTGAGAAATTTTATGGAAACCTCCTTTAAGTTTGCTTTACTCTTTGGTTATTAATAAGTGAAAAGCTCGATTTTTATTTCATTTCAAATAAAGATCTACATTCGAATTAAAGCTTGATAGTTGGTCCACAACACCGATTTCCAGTTAAACCATGGATACAAAAGTAACTCTACAAATTCTTAGGAACCTTATTCGAACTTTGGTTTACCCTTTTAAAAGTAAAATCTGAAAAGCTCGATTTATTACTAAACTTCAACTAAAAAAGTATATATAACATTGGTCAATTAGCTCACAACACTAATTTTCGATTAATAAATGGGTTCAAAATTGTCTAACTGAAATTTTTAAGGAACTACCGTGAGCTTTACATTTTAAGTTTAATTAAAATATGATGGTTGGTCCACAACGCGGATTTTCGGTTAAGCCGTAAATGCAAAATAAATTTCCTAAATGTTTAAGGAACTTCTTGGAAGTTACTTTGTCCTTCTAGAATTAATTACTTGAAAGCTCGATTTATTCATCTCAAATAAATAAATTAAATTTTATAAGTTATTATACAACACCGATTTTCAGTTAGGCTTTGTGTTCAAAAATAACTCTGTAGATTTCTAGGAACCTCAATTGGACTTTGCTTATTAAAAGTGAAAAGCTCTATTTATTACTAAATATCAAATAAAAAATTAAAATTACTCATCTCCCAGTCCCCAACACCGATTTTCGATTAAGCCATCGTTTTCACTATAACTCTGCTTTTAGACACCTCCCTTGGACTAAAAAGGTTATTTGTTCAAAACTGTACAGCTCGATTAATACTAAATTTCAAATACAGGTTTTACACTTCACTTTGAACCTTTAACATTTCAAATTGATTCTTTTACACTTCAAATTGAGCCTCTGGCAAATTATATGTATGGCCAAATAGAATGGCAATTGGCTATTTCTTAGCGAATTTTAGAGAAATTTGATTTTGGCAATGGAAATCGGGTTCTAAAACGATTTTTGGGTAAAGTTTTTGAACATAGCCAAGTAGAACGGAACTTGGCTATTTCTTGACCGATTATGACATCGGCGTTGGAAATGGGATTTTAAAACCATTTTTGAAAAAGTTCTGGAATATGGCCAATTAGAGCGGAAGTTGGCTATTTCTTAACGGATTTTAGTAAAATTTAATATCGGCGACGGAAATGGAATTCTAAAGTGATATTTCTAGTTCCGAGACTATACACTACCGCTAGTAGTTTCAATTCGGCTGCGCGTGCTCGTAGGAAAGAATCGAAAAATATAACCCAATGTTTAAAGCGAAGTATTAGTGAGGAAAGTTTCTAACCGTACTTGAATACTATTATGGAGATAATCTCGATGGTTTAGCAATTGGAATAGTACATTTACGCTCCCTCATAAAGCCTCAGCAGCTGCATGATTCACAGAAACCTAAACAGAACACATTATTGGAGCCATTTTTACACATTTCTCACCACCTCATCAAAACATATTTTTTGAGCCACATTTCCTTCTTGGAAACGTCGAAATTCATAACAATCAGTTAAAAATACTAATTTATATTCTAATGGACCATATTCCAGAGTTTCATTCTAAAATCATATTCACTATGCCACCGAAATTTTCCATCAACATTAAAACTATATTTATATTGTTTAGTTTATGGTTTGAATCTTTCTACTTAAATCAAATTAATCTTGAGCCAATTAACAGATAATTCGATGGTTGTTCCTGTTCTTCTATAATGATAGAATATTCTAATGGCTTTTGTGGATTTAAATAAAATCTTTACGACTCACTTCAACGACTTCAAATCAGTTTTTAATCTGAAAACTAAACTGAGCGATAACATGAATGCCGTACCTATACCGTTAACTCCAGGTGACGCGAACAAGTTTTTAATTATTGTTGATAATTATTGACGAAACCTACTTAGGCTGGCCAAAATTACAATGTCCTTGGACCTACTTCAATGATACTACGTTTCTTTAACTGATCGATTCAACATCAAAGTGGATTGATTTTGTACCTACTGGAAACAACAGCAGCAGTGGATGTTATCGATAAATTGCGACAATTGCTTAACTATTTTGGTGTACCGCATCAGTTACTAACGGACAATGGTCCGCCGTTTTCGGTCGAACGATTATTAAAGTTTTTAATGTGTAATGGAATCGAGCCAATGAAAGGTCCATTATATTTACCACAAGCTAACGGAATAGTAGAACGAGCGGTTCAGATCGTAAAGCAAAACTTCAAGAAGTTATGGGGAGATTTAAAATTAACTAAAGCCGATTTGAAGAAACATGTTCAGAGTTTCTTGGTTAAATACCGCACCATCCCAACACCGATAATTTCAAAAAGTTCGGCGGAATTTGTACTTAAGTATTCGCTTAGAACGTTATTAAGTCAATTGCGTCTGAATTATGGAGATTCACAGATTATAACCGACCAACAAATTTGACGATTCGAATCTAAAGACCCCGTTTGGGTAAAGCTTAACAAACAATTTTGGGAGTCAGCTACTACTATTCAAAAAGAAATTAAAAATGTTTAATTGACCCATTAAAATTTCATTTAGAAAAAGTAATTGAAAACCTAACCGCTGAATCAAATGTACCACCGATTAATCAAATTGATAGTTTTTTAGATATTTTTGAAACAATTGATACCGAGTATAAATTGGTTAAGTACCTTAAAAAAAACGGCCTTTTGCACAACGTAATACAATTTTCCGTAGATGATCGAGTAACCGAAGTATATCAAAGAGGCACATCTATTATAGATGAAAGGAATTGTAAGGGAATATTGTTTCCTCTTAAGTTTCAGTTTAAAAAAATTTTTGAACTGGACGGTGTATTTGATTTTGCAACCAAATATATAAATAGCCTAGAAAACGAAAAATCATCAATATCCCATTTTGTTCAAGGAGATCTCTGGAAAGAGAAATGTAGATTGTACCCTGATAAAATATTGATTCCATTTTTTCTACATATGGGCGACTTCGAAATAAACAATCCATTAGGATCGCACGCAATGACTCATATGTCATTACTGGCATTTATTACAATTTTCCAGTACTTAATTCAATGTCAAAATTGAAAGACATAAATATTGCTGCATTAATAAGAGCGTCATTTATTAAAGAATTTGGTAACGGCAATTCGTTATTTACTATCACAGAAGAGATAAAATCATTAGAGACTGAAGGTGTAGTTATAAATATTGGAAACAATTCATTTCGAATTAATTTTATCGTAGGTTTGGTTCTAGGTGATAATTTAGGGCTCAATACCTTACTTAGATTTTCCAAATCATTTTCAGCAAACCATTATTGTCGATTTTGCAAAGTTAATAAACACCACGCTTCAACTCAGTATGTCGAAGAAGTTGAATCGATTCGTACATTAGAAAATTATAATGAAGATGTTGCAATAAATAATCCTTTCGAAACTGGAATCCAGAGTACTTCAAATTTTAATAACATCCCCTCATATCATGTAATCGAAAACTTTGCAGCTGACATTATGCATGATTTGTTCGAAGGCGTATGTCATTATAACTTATCTAACATTTTAAGTGACTTGATATTTTCAAAACATTTTTTAGATTTGGATTTACTTGATAAATTAAAAATTCTTTTCCATACGGGCCAACCAAACTAGGAAACTTATCAAAGGATATTAAGGAAAATCATATTAAAAACAGAAAATTTCAATTTTCAGCCAGAGAAATGTGGTCTTTTATACACTTTTTACCGCTAATAATTGGTGATCTCATTCCAAAAACCGATAAAACTTGGATATTTTTTCGTGAATTTGTAGAATTAATTGATATTTTACTTTCAGTTAACTTCGTTGATCATTCAATAAAAGATTTAAGTTCAAGAATTCAGAAACATAATGAAAATTATTAATTAAAACCCAAATTTCATTTCTTAATTCACTACCCCAGAATAATTAGAGAATCGGGTCCCTTAAACAATATATATTGCTTCCGCTATGAAGCGAAACACTCCGAACTGAAATCATATGCTAGGAGTAATACGAGCAGAAAGAATATAACATTGAGTTTAGCCATTAAATGTCAGTTCAAAATTCACAAATTTATTAATTTCTCTACGTGATGAACTATTACAAGTCGATGAAACTAAATCAGTTGTAAACAAATTTGCAGCACAAATATTTCAAAATTATGATTTTGATTTAAAAAAAATCAAATTTTACTCGTCAGTTATTTATAAAGGAACTAACTTTAAACTTGATTGATTTTATTATTAAATCTATAGCAGGCCACTAGTTGAATTTTACAAAATTCAAGGAATATTTCTTCCTCACCAAGAAAATATGCCTTATTTGTTATTGCATACGTATTCTGCAATTTACGTAAAGCATTATGTTTCATAAAAACTTTTGTCCATAGCTGAAAATTATATGATTTTCCCAATTACATATTTTACTAGCCCTCCTTTAACTGTTCAAGCAAGGGAGTATGGTTCGCATTAAAAATTTATTTTAAACACTATTTTTATATTTACTTATATACTACAATAAGTAATCAATTTTTAAACCGGTCATTTTAACGATTTAAGTACACATTTAGGTAACATCTGTTTACGAATAGAACAAAATTAATCTTTTTGCACACTAATAACTAGCTCTTTACATTTAATTTACCAATAGAAACAGATAACCTGGATGTATACCCCCTTGTATGAATATACCATTTAACAACTCCCGAAAATCAAACATTTGAAAATATGGACCATTGTGACGCTGCGACACAGAATGTTGTATTCGACCAGAATTATGCAAATATCGATAATGCATCAAATGTATCGTTCCACATTAATAATAATACACCAACAGACATCGAACATATCCGACCATCAGTTTCATCGAATACAGATAAATGTAATAATTTAGAAAATCAGCAAAATGAATTTACAGGTTTATTGGAGTCATGGGGGATGGGGTGTTTACGCACAAAATTTGAAAGTAAGTAAACTTTTATTAATAAATTTGTTGTATAAGTAACAAATACATATTTTATTTCATAGGGCTTGGGGTATTCAGTCATTTATATATACATCAGATATCACCATTTTAAGCTATTATTTGACCCAACTGAGCTAGGCAAAAGAATTCAATTTGAAGACTATTTGCTTTCGTGGCAAAAAGACAACGGGTATTTTAAGGAACCAAATGATATTTTTACGATACCTACTGGTATTACATGTACATCAAGTTCAGATTCTCAAAATCTTCCTCCACGCCCTTTCTCCAGAACTAACTGGTAGCATTAACAATGAGGTAATATGGTAAATTTCTTTCTGTTTTATTGAAATATATTTGACTGATTATTGAATAAAATAATGGTATGAAGCCAATAGACTATTTTATTCAATAATTAATATAAAAAAGCCTAATAATATCATAATTAATATTGACTGAGTTTGAAAATGTTTGTTGGTAGACTGTCAAGAACATCCTAAAACAAACGGAAACCGGCCGGACAATCCTGGACAAATCCTGGTTTTATTAAAAATATAAAACCATCAACAATAAAAATTGAAAAAATTTCTGAGGAAATTGTTCAATGTTTTCCAGGAGAAAATTTGGTAAGTTTTATTTTTGTGCTAATAAAATTCAATATTTAATTACTAACTTTCCGTGCACTTATTTTGTAAGACGGAACTTATTCCAACGCAAATGTCAAAGCTCACTAAAATTCTCTAAAAAATAGCCAAGTGCCATCCTATTCGGCCTTCATTTGCTAGAGGTTCAATTTGAAACGTAAAAGGATCAATTTGAAGTGTAAAAGGTTCAATTTGAAGAAAATTTTATTTAAATTTTCCAATTGAAATGAAACTTCAACAGATAACTTCCGGTTAGTTTATTAGTTCAAAGAAATTTCCCCAATTTTTAGAAGCTTCCTTGAACTTTGCTCCCTCTTTGGTATCACTCTTACTGAGAAGCTATTTTAAACTACTTTTAATTTTATTTACCCCTTTAAATTTTTAAGAAATTCTATTATTATTGGTAAATTGTCAGCTACTCTTTCTAAATCGGGTGTCATACAATTTTTAAAAAAATATTAATTTAATCATACCTATTCCTTAAAGGACAATAGTTTCAATGTTATTGCCACAATTTTTTCATTGTTTCTAACTCACCAAATTTATACTGCAATGTACCATTTTCTGCACTCGTGATACAATGCTATCTAAATCTGTTTAATGATTTTTTCGAATGAAATATCAGACAGAAAAATATTTGAACACGCGTTAGTAATCCACTCAATGGTAAAGTGACTTGCACGCTTGCCATTGAAACATGGCAAAAATGAAATATGAAAAAGTTAAAAAACAAAAAAAATCTTTTCCAACAAATTATGGTTTATTAAACTTTACATTACTGTTGTTATTTTAGTATGAACAACAACCTAAATATTTCAAAAACTTTCTTGGAATTTTCTTTAAAAATAAAGATCGTAAAATTCCTTATGATGTCCATCGTACGAGTATACTACATATATACCTACATGAACGTCTATTTAATTTTAGATTTTGATGTTTTTAAGGGGCAAAAAAAATTTTTTATTAGCTCCAAACTTTTCGGGAAAATAAATATAAAATTAATGGAAGTTCCGCAAACTTATATGAGGCTGGAACATTTTTTTTTTTTTTGGTTGTTTGTTTGTTGGAAAAAGGTTATTTTCATTTGAAAATATTTTACATCGTAGGTGAAATGAAAGTCATTTGTAAACAATTTATATTGTCTTAATGCTCCCCTAACCTAAATCTAATCAATCATCTACTGTACAAAATTGGAGGAAAGTGTATTAGTAATGCCGTGTAAGGTTAACTAACTATTCTAATTTAAAAATGCAAAAGATGTCCTGTTAAAAAAAAAACGCCAACATCAACAAAAATGAAATATCGTCCACACCAACTATATTGTTCATTCGTGGATACGTGCGATGTCACCAAAAACACTAATCTTTAGAGAAAAATGTCGTCGTCTTTACATCTTTTGTTCCCGTTTTTTTTTACTGTACTTTGAATGTACATAATAGATGAATCAACACGATGCTACAATAAAATGTCCTTTTTTGTATTGTACACACACACAGTACAATGATATTTTATACAACAGAAAACACAAAAATAGAATTCCTTTTAAATTGAAAAATGAAAAATGGTGACTTTCTCGTCCCAAGGCACAAACCTTGAGTGTAAACGAGAAAAGTAAAATAAATAAAATGTCACCTATTGTTTCCAGGACATGAAAAAAATTATTTAAAGGTGACGTTTATACAATATTTTCTATATTACACAACAATATTATCTATAATAGGTTAACAGTTTTCTGTTGTATCTTCTTAACACCCATTATGACGTCATTTTATGTAATTTATTAAAAATAAGACTTACCTGTAAAATCCATGAACCATTACCAGCAAATGTATAACCAGCATGTATAATGTGACGGTGTCTAGTGAAACTGCTCAATAAATTTCGCATACATTGAATTAATGTATTATATTGAGGATGAATCAATATTTCCGTTACTAAATTTTCACTCGCATATTGAATTAGGCGTTCACCTGTAATGACAATAAGAATACGAAATTACCATTAATTAAAGTGTTAAGATTTATTGTGCTTTATGTATATGTAAAAAAGCTCGAAATGACCCTCGTCAATTTGATGGAGATTTTTTTTGTTTGTTTGTTTTATGTTTTTTTAATTTCAATTAGTATATTTGGGGTTCGCTAAAATGGAAAATTGTTATAATTTTAGCATTTTGTTATGTGTTGCTCGCACGAAGCGGGGAAGAATTTCGATCAATTATCATTCCTGCGTTTATTTTTGGTTCTACCCGAGTCGAAAGGGTAATTATATGAACGGGAACAAATATATAAATCTCTACAGGTGTTTATTATAATTGTTAAACACGCATAGGGTGTTTTTGCAGGGCAATTTTGAAGATTCGAGTAATGCTTGTGCAGAGACTATTCAAATAATCGTGAATAATACATTTCAACAATGTTTTTAAGACTTTGAGTTTACGATGGTGAATTACTTTAAAACATGCCAAGCTAGCAATGTGGCTGATGGAATAGCGTGATGTTTTAAAACTATTACTACATACAATAAATGAAATATTCCTCTGTAATTTTTGGATGATCTAGTTCAGTACTTCTCAAACATTTTCATACTGCGGCCTCCGAAATCGAAAAAATTAAATCCAGGGCTTCCAAAAATTGTATTCAATAACAATGAATATCGGATAACCAAGATCATAAAAACTCAAATCTTTTCATATTTACTGATGACGTTAAAAATGATCGTACGATTGAAAGAATTTGTGATACTGACAAATTGCAAGATAACCTCAATAGACTTAGTGGGTATGGTGTGCCCAAAACTCATTACATTTAAACATTAAGAAGTGCAAAATTATGTCTTTTCATCGTAAAACGAATCCGATAATAACGACATACAACATCAATGTCAATGTAGCTCAAAGGATACAAGAGATTACTGATCTAAGAGTAACCTTTGTCGAAAACGTTAGTTTTAACAGGCACATCGATAACTGTATTGCTAAAGCAAATTCTATGCTTTTCTTTGTCAAACGATGGACTGGGGATACCAGTGATACTCAAACTTTATTTACACTTTATTTCGATTATATAAGATTTCAAGTGGAATATGCTGTAATCGTCTGGAATCCTTATTTTATTGACTAAAAATATTTTTTCAATTGACAAGGGGGGTGGGGGCCTTGACATAAAAATATTTTTTCTATTGACAAGGGGGGCCTTGAATAAAAATATTATTTCTATTGACAAGGGGGGGGCATTGACGTAAAAGTATTTTTACTATTGACAAGGGGGGAGGGCCTTGACATAAAAATATAATTTCTTTTGACAAGGGATGCGCCTTGACATAAAAATATTTTTTCTATTGACAAAGGAAGGCCTAGACATAAAAATAGTTTTTCTATTGACAAGGGGGTGGGGCTTGACATAAAAATATTTGTTCTATTGAAAAGGGGGGGGGCCTTGACAAAAAATATTTTTTCTATTAACAAGGGGGGCCTTGACATAAAAATATTGTTTATATTGACAGGGGGGGAGGCCGTGACATAAAAATATCGTTTTTATTGACAAGGGGGGGGGGCCTTGACATAAAAATATTTTTTCTATTGACGGGGGGGGGGCCTTGACATAAAAATATTTTTTCTATTGACAAGGGGAAGGGGGCAGGGCCTTGACGTAAAAATATTGTTTCTATTGACAACGGGGAGGCCGTGACATAAAAATATCGTTTTTATTGGCAAGGGGGGGGGCTTTGACACAAAAATATGTTTTCTATTGACAAGGGGGGAGCCTCGACATTAAAATATTTTTCTATTGACAAGGGGGCGGGCCTTGAATAAAAATATTTTTTCAATTGACAAGGGGGGGTGGGGCCTTGACATAAAAATATTTTTTCTATTGACAAAGGGGGGGCCTTGAATAAAAATATTACTTCTATTGACAAGGGGGGGGCCTTGACGTAAAAGTATTTTTACTATTGACAAGGGGGGAGGGCCTTGACTTAAAAATATAATTTCTTTTGACAAGGGATGCGCCTTGACATAAAAATATTTTTTCTATTAACAAAGGGGGCCTTGACATAAAAATATTGTTTTTATTGACAAGGGGGGGGGGCCTTGACATAAAAATATTTTTTCTATTGACAAAGGAAGGCCTAGACATAAAAATAGTTTTTCTATTGACAAGGGGGTGGGGGCCTTGACATAAAAATATTTTTTCTATTGACACGGGTGGGGGGGCCTTGACATAAAAATATTTATTTATTAACAAGGGGGGCCTTGACATAAGAATATTTTTTCTATTGACAGGGGGGGGCTTGACATAAAAATATTTGTTCTATTGAAAAGGGGGGGGGGGCCTTGACAAAAAATATTTTTTCTATTAACAAGGGGGGCCTTGCCATAAAAATATTGTTTATATTGACAGGGGGGGGCCGTGACATAAAAATATCGTTTTTATTGACAAGGGGGGGGGGCCTTGACATAAAAATATTTTTTCTATTGACGGGGGGGGCCTTGACATAAAAATATTTTTTCTATTGACAAGGGGGAGGGGGCAGGGCCTTGACGTAAAAATATTGTTTCTATTGACAACGGGGAGGCCGTGACATAAAAATATCGTTTTTATTGACAAGGGGGGGGCTTTGACATAAAAATATGTTTTCTATTGACAAGGGGGGAGCCTCGACATTAAAATATTTTTCTATTGACAAGGGGGCGGGCCTTGAATAAAAATATTTTTTCAATTGACAAGGGGGGTGGGGCCTTGACCTAAAAATATTTTTTCTATTGACAAAGGGGGGGCCTTGAATAAAAATATTACTTCTATTGACAAGGGGGGGGGGCCTTGACGTAAAAGTATTTTTACTATTGACAAGGGGGGAGGGCCTTGACTTAAAAATATAATTTCTTTTGACAAGGGATGCGCCTTGACATAAAAATATTTTTTCTATTGACAAAGGGGGCCTTGACATCAAAATATTGTTTTTATTGACAAGAGGGGGGGGCCTTGACATAAAAATATTTTTTCTATTGACAAAGGAAGGCCTAGACATAAAAATATTTGTTCTATTGACAAGGGGGGCCTTGACATAAAAATATTTTTTCTATTAAAAAGGGGGGCCTTGACATAAAAATATTGTTTCTATTGACAAGGGGGGGGGCCGTGACATAAAAATATTTTTTCTATTGACAAAGGGGGGCCTTGACATAAAAATATTTTTTCTATTGACAAGGGGGAGGGGGCACGGCCTTGACGTACAAATATTGTTTCTATTGACAACGGGGAGGCCTTAACGTAAAAATATGTTTTCTATTGACAAGGGGGGGGGGCCTTGACATAAAAATATGTTTTCTATTGAAAATGGGGGGCCTTGACATTTAATAATTATTTCTATTGACAAGGGGTGGGGGGCCTCGACATACAAATATTTTTTCTATTCACAAGGGGGGGCCTTGACGTAAAATTATTTTTACTACTGACAAGGGGAAGGGGCCTTGACATAAAAATATTTTTCCTATTGACAAGGGAGGTGGCCTTGACATAAAATTATTTTTTCTATTGACAAGGGGGGAGCCTCGACATTAAAATATTTTTCTTTTGATAAGGGGGCGGGCCTCGAATAAAAATATAATTTCTATTGACAAGGGGGGGGGGGACATAAATATTTTTTTTCTATTGACAAGGGGCAAGGGGGCCTTGACATACAAATATTTTTTCTATTGACAAGGGGGGCCTTGACATACAAATATTTTTTCTATTGACAAGGGGGGCCTTGACATAAAAATATTTTTCCTATTGACAAGGGAGGTGGCTTTGACATAAAAATATGTTTTCTATTGATAAGGGGGGAGCCTCGACATTAAAATTTTTTTCTATTGACAAAAGGGCGCGCCTTGACATAAAAATATTGTTTCTATTGACAAGGGGGGGGCCGTGACATAAAAATATTTTTTCTATTGACAAAGGGGGGCCTTGACATACAAATATTTTTTCTATTGACAAGGGGTTGTTGGCCTTGACATAAAAATATCGTGTTTATTGACAAGGGGGGGGGGCCTTGACATAAAAATATTTTTTCTATTGACAAGGGGGGCCTTGACATACAAATATTTTTTCTATTGACAAGGGGGGCCTTGACATAAAAATATTTTTCCTATTGACAAGGGGGGGCCTTGACATAAATATTTTTTTTCTATTGACAAGGGGCGGGGGGGGGGCCTTGACATACAAATATTTTTTCTATTGACAAGGGGGGCCTTGACATACAAATATTTTTTCTATTGACAAGGGGCTTTGACGTAAAAATATTTTTTCTATTGACAGGGGCGGGCCTTGACATAAAAATATTTTTTCTATTGACAAAGGGGGGCCTTGGCATAAAAATATTGTTTCTATTGACAAGGAGGAATCTATAAACCTGGGTTTTCTTCAACACTACTGGCTACAGCAGTAATATTCTCAGTTGTTCTTGAGCGACGCACACGGTTTCGATTCTTCACATCACTAATTTTTCCACCAGTTTTACTATTGCCGGCCGAGAAGGTGCTTCACGATGACCAAAAAGTTCTTTAGTTTTGTGAACTGTGACTGCAAAATTTTCACCATTTTTGTAGTGAATTTTATTAATTTCAATGCATTGTTGAAGCGTGTATCGTACCATTTTTAGTAATGGCATAGTTTTTACTTGTAAAATGTCAAAAGATGACAGCTTCAAAATTGACTGCTACCCAAATAGCAGGCTATTCAAAATGAAACCTCTTATTGGAAAACCCTATAGACAGAAGCTAGGGATATGTATCCAATGTGTGGGGAAAGGTCACCTAAAGAAGGATTGTCAGGCTCAGCCAAAATGTTTTCTATACCAGGAACAATAAATTGGGCCCGAGAGACTGAAACATGTACCAGAGTCAGGGGCTTGCCAAATGTTCAAGCAAGCCCTGGACGAAGCCAGAAAGAAAACCAATTAGATGAAGGTTCTCCAAGGAAACCTTCATCGAAGTAAAACAGCGGATGTCCTTCTGGATCAGCTGAGACTAGACATAGGCGCAGACCTGCTGATTATTAGTGAACAATACTGCAACAGAACGGAACCTGAATGGCACTCCGATAAACTTGGTACAGCCGCTATTTGGACCCCGCATCCGATTATAGTCGAGGGCCACGGAGCCAAAGAGAGATTTGTATGGGCCAAAATCAAAGGAAGCATATACGTGAGCTGCTATTTCACACCGAACGAGCCAATGGACGCCTTTCGGGCAAAAATCGACGCCTTGTAGCATAAAGCGCGAGAACTCGACGGGGCTTTCGTTATAGCCGGAGATTTTAACGTAAAGGCGCTAGAGTGGGGCATGAGCGTTACTGACACGAGAGGACGGTATATCCTAGAGATGACAGCCAGAGTAGGACTGACGGTAATAAATGAGGATAGCGTATCAACTTTCAGAAGACCGGGCTACGCTGAGACGATTCCCGACATCACTCTTCTGTCCGACGCGGTTGCACATGATGTCATGGGATGAAGGGTTATAGAAGATTATACCGGTAGTGACCACCAATACATCACTTTCAACGTACAGAGAGAATCACTACAGTCCAGAAATGGCGCCGGTCGTGTGACGGGATGGAACGTGGCTAAACTATGTGAGTAAGACCTCACGATGACCATCGAAGCGGGAAAACACATAGCACTGAGAGAAACCGGATTTCCTGAAAAAATCGTAAGCGCCACAATGAGACTAGTAAACCAAGTATGTGATGCGTCGATGCCTATGAGAAAATGCCGAATGGGGAGAATACCCGTGGTTTATTGGTGGTCTGACGTAATAGCAAATTTCAGGAAAAACTGTCCACGCCTAAAACGAGCGCTCACTAGGGCAAGAGAAGACACGGGTACGTGGCAGAATTGGAATACGAAAAATACAACGGGCAAGAAAAGCACTAAAACTAGAAATAAACAGAAGCAAGCGTCTTAAATGGGAAAACTTGAAACGAGATGTCGACATGGAACCCTGGGGCTTGGGTTACAAGATTGTGATGCACAAAAATGCCCAGTAATGGAGGCAAGCCAATCATGCCATATCGTGAAAACCCTGATAAATCGGAGGGAGTACCAGTTTTCACGGTAGAAAAAATTCAGCAAGCCGCTGCTTCTCTCCGAAACTAGAAAGCACCAGGCCCAGATGAAGTGCCCATGTAAGTTATGAAGGTGATAGCTAGATCTCATCCGGAGGTACTTCTAAATATGTACAATCGTTGTCTCGAGGAAGGAGTTTTCCCTAAAGCATGGAAAACCCAGCGGCTGGTTCTCATAAACAAAAAGAAGGGCGATCCAACCTCTCAATCAGCTTATAAACCTCTGTGTATGCTGGATACAGCGGGAAAACCATTAGAACGACAACGAGCAATATGGCCTCAGGAAAGGTCTTTCTACTATCGGCGCTATAGAGGAATTGGTGAGAGCTTTCTTTATAGCATAACAAGGGAATCACTATTCACGGAAGCTAGTGTTAATTGCTACACTGGATGTTAAGAACGCATTTAACTCGGCGAGGTGGGCGGATATGTGCCAAATTATCTTTTACGGATAATACAAGATAGGAAGCTACTGTTCGAAACCACGGATGATTAATGCAGTAAAGAGGTCACGGGGGGAGGGAGGGAGGGGGGGGGGGTGTCGCCCAAGGGTCTATTCTAGGGTCTGATTTTTGGAATGCATTATACGACGGCATCCTGAGAATGTAAATGCCAGATGATACCTTCATGGGTGGTTACGCAGATGATATTGCAGCAGTAATAGTCGTCCGGGATACAGACGACGCCTAACACAAGCTCAACCAAGTAATGAGAAGAACTACCTCTTGGCTGACTGGCCATGGTCTGTCCTTAGCAACAGAAAAAACAGAATTTGTTTTGCTTACGAGACGTCAAATTGCAACCGATGTGCGGTTTCAGGTATGAAATCAACAAATACAGTCCAGCACAGCAATCAAATACCTGGGGGGTACATCTGGACACAAAACTTAATTTTGGAGAACAGGTTAAGCGGTCCTCAGAAAAGGCGTCAAAAGTAACCCTTGCCCTGAGCAGATTAATGGCGAACATCGGGGGCTCAATGGCTGAAAAAAGGAGGCTTCTAATGTCATTCGCGAACTCCATCCTTTTGTATGGATGCGAAATATGGGCAGATATAATTAAAAAGGAAACATACCGTAAAAAAATGGCAGCTGCACAACGTCGTGGGGCATTGAGGATCTGTAGTTCTTACAGAAATATCTAAGCACCTGCTGTATTGCTTATTGCTGGAGTGATTCCCATAGACCTAATGGCGAAAGAAAAAAAAGCTATATATGTATGACACCAAGAGGGATCTTGGCGTCTTAGAGGCAAGGAAGGCAGCCAGAGAACACGTCATGCTTTGCTGGCAGGAGAGATGGCAGACTGAAAGCCGTGGAAGGTGGACGAAAAGGCTAATAAAAACCCTGTTTGTGTGGGTGGATAGAAAACAGGGCGAAGTAAATTATTTTTTGACTCAATTCCTCACGTGTCATGGATATTTTTGCAAATATCTAAAAACGATGGACAAGGTGGAAGAATCGTCAAGTATCTAGGCGATGCAGCAATTGATGATGCAGAACACACTTTTTTCACTTGCAACCAGTGGAAAGGGAGGCGTCAAGAACTAATAAGAAACGTTGGAGCTGTCAATCACATTAGGATTTGTTAATAATTTTCGTGATTGTTATCGTTTCGCATTTTAACACTGTTTCCTTTATATCGGGAGGAAACAATACCTTTCCACTCCTTCGGTTTTCTTATGTATAAAGGGTGTACTGAGGGCCAAGTGTCAGCCGGGAGTCTTGCTTAGGCCTGGTCAATGAAATCAATGATTAATCAAATTTGAAAAAAGGATTTTTTTAATACCCGGGTATTAAAATAAATAATACTCGACTATCCGGGTACTTTGGAACTCGGGTAATTAGGATACCCTAGTTAAAGGTTGTATAATATGTATAAAGATATCAGACATACCTTCATTTTAATTTTTTATATCATATACTGTCTTCTATTAGGAAGCTGGATTTTCTAATAATGAAGCAATTAATTTATTTTTTATTTTTTGGGAAAACCAAAGACTTTATCCAGCTAAATAAACATATATCGTTTCGTTTTTATAACATAATTATACATTGTTTGCAAATATAAATAAAAAATCGTCTCAATTATTGTCTTTGGCAAAATATCAAATTTAAAAGCAAACATAGGTAATATTCTACTAGATACCAAACACATCCTCTGAAGAGAAAGATGGAATACAATTCTATTTACTTGTGGCAAACATACAAAAATTAAGTAAAAATTCGAAATTGATTCTTTTTTTTGTCGGTCAATAAACGTAGAGGTAGTCTAAAGTGGAAACATTGTGTGATAACGTACATATATGTGAGTACACAAAAAACCTAAGTACATTATTCGGTTGCCAAAAAAATACATGTAAACAATTTTATTTTGTTTGCCTATTTTGGCAACATTTCAATTTACAATTTTTTTTTTGATGAAAACTGCTACAGGAGATGGGGGGTGAAATAAATTAAAAAACAAAAAACAGATTTTGCAAATTTTCCATAACACCTCATTTCATTGTTCCTTTACGGCAATATCATTATAATTATCATTTTAACATTTCAATAAATCTTAGCGCACATCATACTGAGCACCCTCCATCCACCCACGGATATAATGTACTGTATATTCCTATTTTTTTGATTTTGGGGTGGTTTTGTGGTGGCACACAAACAAAAGAATATAATAAATAAAATTTATTACAATCAATCAAAATAATGTTATGTTTATGTAAGTTGTCTTATACGAAAACGGCGATAAATCTTCTCCGGCTTTCATATCATAATAACAAACTTTTTATTGGTTGATGCGGTGTATCATATACGTATATGTATGTATCTCCCAAGCATAGTCAGATTGATTTGACAAAAGACTGTAAAAAAATGACAAAGATTTATGATGAGAAGCCAATATCAAAATTGCCAATATATTTAATGACTGTATAGTAAATAAGGTAGGTTTGGAGGGCTTTGTCATTGAATTGACCATTTTTATGTACAATCGATAAAATTAATGACCAAAATACAATTTGATGGTCTCAATTCAAAATCATCTTGTTTACAAAACGCTAAATGCTTTAAACAATCTTAAATAATTAGTAAAAAGTAAAACAAAACTTTTAAACGTTTCGTTTTTCTGCAAAAGATATAAAAGCACTCGTGCTTAAGATTTAACGATGTATATTTAAGGATTTATAAACAAACAAAACAAACAAATGAAAAAAAAAATTTAAAAATTAGGTCAAAAAGGATAATAAAAGTAGGAATATAAAATAAAAAATAAAATTACAAGATGTACTTGTTATCAACACTCTCGCGAATAAACATCCTTTTTGCCTTATTGTTGGTGTGTGTGTTTGTGTGTGTAGACAATAGAAACGTTTTGTAGGTTTCTAAATATTGAAAGACAAATAAATTTGTCAAAAACAGATTAGGGAGGTAATTAAACAATAGTGTTTGGTAGGTTCTAAATATTGTTATCCTTTTATAATTTTTTGTTGTTTCTACTTCAATTAAATATTTTAATGTCTAAATTTATTAATGGATGGTTCGTTTAGGAAACGACAGTAATTGGTGGTTTTATGCCTGCTGGTTATTATATTTTGAGTGACAAAAAATACAAATTAGTGACAATATTTAGGTATGTCTTTAAGCAGAACTGGGACGACACTTTGTAGTAGTAATACAAATTATTGGGACAATTACTCGCTTGTAGTCCGATACAGCTGCGCTCACAAATACCTGACAGGTGTTGCTCGTTACTCTCGCCGATCATTGATTGAGACAAATTAACTAAATAGAAGACTGAATAGAGATAGTATAACAAAAGTATTAAGTATGATAACTTATCCCAAAAGACCCTCTGACCGAACAATTTTTTTTTCGAAACAATTTGTGCCTTCACTAACTAAGCCTTGTACCAATAAAATGTCATCTAATGGGCGCTTTCAGATCCGCTAAGAGATTGTGTGTACTAATCGGTATCACATTTATATGATATACAATGTGTTATTAAAAGTTTAGGATAGATTTGAATTTGAACAAAATAAACTTCAGTCCAAAAAGATCAAAATTATTTAAATCCTGTCAAAAATAACCAAAAATGTTGTTAATCAAAAATCATTTTTCTCGACATTTTAAAAGGCCTTGAGACCAAAAAGCAAACATGAGAAGAAGTCTGTCGCCTGTCTCGATGATGAATTTGGGGATTGTGTTAAAAGTTGGTTTGGAAATTAGCTTAAAATGTTTTGAGTCGAGAATTGCGGATGCTGTGGGTTGAATTGGAAGTGAGCTTCAATTGAGTTCATGTCCTCATGCATTTTTTCGAAACAGGTTGATTTGAGATCGGGTAGATCGTTGAGTTTGAAGTTGAGTTGAGGGCTGGATATATCGTCGAGTTGCGGTTGATTAGGGTTCGGTTGGGGTTTATTTGGAGTTCAATCACGGCAATGGTCCTAGAAAATCCACGTTAATTATTTGCCATGGTTCCGGGGAATCTTTTGCATCATTCATTGGCGATTATGGTTATGGAAAATCCTTGGAAACTTTGCAAATTTCACACTTCTTAATATATTCCCGAACTGACATTCGACCAGTAATAATACTGTTTTACGCTACAAGCGAGTTTCGATGCTATTAAATTAGAAGACACTGGATCGTCATGAAGTCTCCAAAAACTGTAATTCATTCCGCTTTTAACGCTTCAACATTTTCCAATCACTTAAGGTAAAATCAGAACAGTTTTCCCATTTTGACATGATGCCAGATTTAATTTTATCATTCAAATCATCACCGGTAATCTCGATCATATCACAAGCTATAGAGTGAGACAGCACGTCCAGCCACATTAAATGTTCAGTGTTTCAACGTAAGTTTGAACTGTTGTAACCGTAATGCTCAACGAAAAAGCCGTCTACTGGGATCATTCAGATTGTTTAGCCACAGTAACGATGCATGGTCTGTTGTCACCATTAAATGAATTCCTTCTATATAAGGTC
This sequence comes from Tipula helvola, assembly GCA_963556165.1. Lineage (NCBI taxonomy): Eukaryota > Metazoa > Arthropoda > Insecta > Diptera > Tipulidae > Tipula > Tipula helvola. Next base: position 332,991,093 of record OY744481.1, on the reverse strand, counting down.
GGAATTAGTCAATTACCAACATGCAATATCACTGCAAGGCATTCTTTCTCCATCGTATGATATTTGCGATGCTGACACATCGTTACTTTATGGGTATAGAATGAGATTACTTTTGCTAAATCTCCCTCCCTCTGAGTGAGAACAGCTCCCATTCCCACAGCTAAAGCGGTGGTCTCGATAGTAAATTCCCTTGAAATGATTGGCCTCTTCGGTCCAATTGAACTGTTTCCTTTCCTACGGATATTTGAAATCGGAAAGGTTATCGTCAAAAAATTATTAACAAACCTCCTGTACAAAAGGGTCATTCCCTAAAATCACGGTGAGTTAGGAACAGGTTAATTCAAAATGTTATACAAACTTTCTCTGGTTCCGTCGTTAGACCTTACCTTAAAATGGCATAACCCAAATATTTCATCTCAAGTGAGTCAAAAATGAGTTTTCGGAGCATTATGAAATCCAAAAGGCATAACTGGAAATTCTGCATAAAATTAAGAAAGCTGCAGGACGTAAGTGACAAATGTAAAGTTAAACAGTAGGTGACTTAAGTTCTGACTTAAGTGACAAGCAAAGCCGCGGTGGACATTTAAACGACGTTTTATTCAATACTTAATTAAAATTTCTTTTCAAATAAAAAATAAAAATTTTAAAAAAATTTAGTGGATATATCACACATAACTTGTTTGAAACACACAACTATTGAAAGACCCTTTATGACAAGCTCGTTGGATGTCCGGGCCAGTGCCGTAGCCAGAAATTCGTCGAGGGGGAGGTTCTTAAACAAAAAATAATTTCTATAAGGAAATAATGCATTCGATACATTCATTTTATATTGATTCGTCGTGACCACTAAGGCCAATTCATCGTGGACACAGTCTATTTATATAACCACATCTCTGTGAATACTTAATGATACCAATCCATTTAGTCGCTTTCCACTGTTTGTGTTTCGTGGGTAATTTTTAAGAAGCCTGAATGTCCTGGAACTCTCCAATTGAAGAGATTTTGTGCTAAATTTGTTATTATAGATTTCGACTTAATCTGGCAAAAAGACCTATACAGATCTATAAAAATACGGCTAATATTATGCCGCTTTGTTTACATTTCTTTTACGAAAAGAATCAAAAATAGGTTACATGTATTATACCTATGACAGGTAACGATTATTTGCCTTATTCGAATTGTAAATTACTATGTGTGGATCAACACATCACCATGTAATGATTTTATATTATGTGAAACTCAGGGAGGGGAGGGGTCGCAACCCCCTTACCCCCCCCCCCCCCTCCCCCTCCCCCTACGCTGCGCAAGTTATACGCTGCTTGCGCTAAGCAATCTGATTGAAACGCCTGGATTTATGGCGAAACATGTCATAGCCATTGTTCGTAAATTTCTTGTTAAAAACGACACCGTTATGATGCCTCAGGCACATAAATGGTCAAAATATGTGCCAGAGCACACGAAAAAGAATATCTTCTTGTCTGAATGCTTTCATGAAACATCCAATTATTCCCTGATACAATAGTTAGAAATTTGTTAGTACAATTTATTATAATTTAGTTAGCACAAGACAACACAATTTTAATCTACATGTTAATTGGATTCTTGTTTCTCTGGAAACCTTGCCCGGTTACTCAGGTATCTGTAAATTAAATTACATTAAATTTAAACTCAGTTATTCTACGTATTGTTAATAACCCAAAATGATTTTTTTTAATTTTAAATTTAACTCTTAAACATATTATTTTAGGATAAAAACATATTGGTAAGATAGGTTGGGGCCAGCCATTAGGTCCCTCATTCTGCGCTCATATACTTGAAATTCTGGAATGCTGCCCGGCTCCTCGGGTACCTCTGAATACGACATTAGCCCTAATTCATCAACAGTCAATTTTTTTAGGTGCTCAGTACTTTATAGAGAAGGTACGTGGATTAATATGCATTTTATAAAATTTAATTTGTACAAGTGTTTTGTGAAATGTTAATGATAATAAGTAATGAATTCAATTTGTCCACAAGTATTCTTGATGACTATATTTAACAAATTACACAACAGAATTCCTGTTTCAACGTTTTAAAAATATGTATCTGCCCTCTGACTTCATCGAGCCAAATGTATTAAAAATGAAAAAAAGAAATCGGTTGATTAATTAATCGGGTTGTAAAACGTGTGATCTAAGCGAAGTGAGGTGAAGAATCACACCAAATGATTGTAGTGACTGTGTAAATTTGGTGCGGTCCCCAAATTTACACAGCCACTACTGAATGTAAGGAGAATTCCGTTAGGTAGGTCACAAGTTCAACATACAATATAGCAATGAATTTTTAGTTTTTCGTTATTCTTTATAATGAAAAATAATTGACGAATCCGCGTCTTGGATTATCCCGATAATCAGAATATACGTTGTCTAAAAACAGTAGCCTCCGCTATCTACAGGAATCTCTACACCTATCATAGGGTATCTGACAAGACCGATCCGAGAGACTAGTAACTTTTTATACTACATTCTGCATGATCAGAGATGGGCGACGTAGATTACGTGATGTAATCTACGCGGTTGTCGACACGTAATCTATTACGGTGATATAGTATTAATCCAATACGGTGATGTAATCTATTACGGTGATGTAATCTATTACGACACGTAATCTATTACCTTAATTTTAAACGAAATACAAATATTTTTCTATGGATCTTAAAACATATAAAATTAAATATTAGTTATATAAACCTTAATTAAGAATTTGCACAGTGCCATCTCTATAACAATAGAAAAACAATTTTCAAATATTCGAAATCATATATTTTCTTGCTGACATCTAGCCTTTTTTTGATCCCTAGGTTAATTAGATAATGACTTATTTATTAACAGACAGCAATATGATCAGACCGGCTAAATAAATGAGGAAATTAATCATTTGGTAGGTTGTCGACGTTGTCTACGTTGTCGACGCCAAAAACGCAAAAAATAGCGAGGTAATCTACGTAATAGATTACGCGTCGACAACCGCGTAGATTACATCACGTAATCTACGTTGCCCATCTCTGCTTCCAAGTCTATTTACTACTGCTAAAATTAATCACATATCGGTCACCAGTAATAGTTGAGTTCATGTAAATTTCCAACATTTTATGGACGAGGAATACTGAGAATTTATAAATATAGAATCCGAGGATTATTCCACCCCTCTCGAGGTACAAATCCAGAATTTTCAAGCATCATTCAAGCAAAATCTCAATACAAATCGATAAACCATAATAGAAATTTCATACAGTTTACCTAGCTATTTTATTCAGACAGCAATAACATTCGATGACATTTGAAAAGCTGCAATTTAGAAAATAAAAATCAGGCACAACATATCTTATGTCTTCTTTTTGCCCAAAGTAAATTTGAAATGAACATCAAAAAGAAATCGACATTATAAACCTATCACCATTTATGAAAGACTGGTATGAGCCTACCAACTGTTTAGAAAAGTTGAAAATTTAGCCAAAAAAATCGACCAAGGCAAACAGCATTAATCCAATTCAATCACGCATTAAAATTTTCCATTTTGTACTTTTTCATCAAAAATACAGAGCAAGGAAAACCACGAGGGCCTACACCAACTATACCCTATGGACCTGTTTCATTCATTGAAAAAATAACAAAAACAAAATTGTAGATTTTAAAGTTTTACTCAAAAATTTATTTTGATCAAAACACATTAGTACCGGGTGTTTCCTCCCTTCGCCCGAACCACTTCTGTCAGCTAGTAATTCATATTCAAAAAGTGCTAAGCGTAAAGAAGTTCCGCTCCTACGTGGAGGGTTATAAGTTTGTGATCATAACGGATCATGCAAGCTTACAGTGGCTGATGAATCAAACCGATTTGTCAGGACGCCTGGCGCGATGGAGCCTGAAACTGCAAGGTTATAACTTTAGCATCGAATACCGCAAAGGTTCTAAGAATGTGGTACCCGATGCATTATCTCGGGTATATTCCAAGGAAGTGGAGGAACTGGAAGTTGGTAAAGGTCCATTAAAAATAGATCTACACTCAGCGACATTCCAGAGTCCGGCATATTTAAATCTCTTGAAAATTATCACAGAGGGATCTCCACCAAGACCAGATGTGAAAGTAGACAATGGGAAATTGTTGATACAACTGCCATGCCGGAATACTGATTACAAAACAGACATCCCTGATTAGAAGTTGTGGCTGCCGATTGACCTTGTTCCGGAAGTGCTAAGCCAAGCACATATTCCTCCGTTGGCAGCACATTTTGGAACGGGGAAGATGATCGAACTATTGCGAAGGCAATTCTACTGGCCAACTCTAACCACCGATGTTCGAAGGTTCATCCAGCAGTGCCAGGTTTGTAAGCAGACCAAAGCAGTGAATCATATCCTAAGACCTCCCATGGGGCAGTATAAGGAATTTGAGAGACCTTTCCAAAAACTCTATCTCGATTTCTTAGGTCCATACCCAAGATCCAAAATGGGCAACACTCACATCCTGATCGTTTTGGACCACTACTCTCGGTTTGTTTTGCTTAAACCACTCCGAGAAGCAACAGCCAAAAGAGTAGTCGACTACCTGGAGCAGGAGATTTTTCCAGTCTTTTCGGTGCCCTAAATTATTCACTCAGACAATGGAAAACAATTTAAATCTCGAATACTCCAGGAGATGCTGACGAGGTATGGTGTAGAACACCTGTTCACTCCTGTATATTCACCCCAGTCCAATGCCTCTGAGCGGGTTAACCGTTCCATTCTCACCGCTATACGCGCATACGTGGATGAGGACCACCGGACATGGGACCAGTACCTACCACAGATTGCTGGAGCTTTGCGAAATACCATACATACGGGTACGACTTTTTCCCCTGCGTACCTGGTGTTCGGTCAGCATATGATTCAGCATGGTTCACAATACAAACTACTTCGTATGTTGGGCGAGGAAGCTTTAGGTAATCACCACATACCCAGTAAACAAGACCGACTGGCATTGGCACGGGAACTTGTATTATTCCATCTTCAACAAGCATACCAGGCCAATGCTCAGAGATACAACCTACGGTCAGCAGAGCGGGAGTTTGTGCCTGGACAGGCAGTATATGTGCGAAACTTCACGCAAAGCAATGCTCTGCTGAATTACTCTGCTAAGCTAGCAAAAAAATTCTTACCGGCTACAATACGTCGCCGTGTAGGTAAGGTTGCTTACGAAGTGATGGGCAGTGATGACAAGATATTGGGAGTTTTCCACGGAAAAGACATCCGCCTTTAAGGGTTTCTAGAAGTTTCATGATGGTTTCTGTTTATTTTCAGATGGCTGAAGTAACCATAGTAAATGGAATACCAGAAGAGAAACCATTGAAGAAGGTAGTGACTTTGGAAGAGTACCGAAAACGGAAACCCTCAATGACGATACCACAGTCGGTCCCAATGGAGTTTCCCAAAATAAAGAGAGGAGGGAAGGATAATGCCCTGCAAAGGGAAATATGTGACCTCAACCGCATACTGGGCTTGTGCACGCGGCCAGGAGATAAAATGAAGATCCAGGCCAAGCTGAAGGAGCTTCAGCTAAAACGGGCCCAGGGGCGGCAGGAAAAGAAAAAGAGGAAGCAGCAGCAGGTGGAGGAAAATTTGGCAAATTGGCCAGAGTGGAGGAAGGAAGGAGATTGAATGGAAAAGAAAAAAAAAGGGGGAAAAGGGGGGAGAGAGTAATAAAAAAAAAAATATATATATATATATGGAGATTTTTGTTTGTTTTATTTTTTACATCCCGACTTACCATCACATTGATTATAATATTATTGTAATGATCTATGTGATAGTAAGTTGAAGATAGAAAGTCCTTAGCTTAAGATAAGGGCAAGTAACTTCAGTAGCTACAAATTAGTTAAGGTTAGGTACGAATTTTGTAGGTTTAGATAGAATATTAACTCTAACGTAGCGTAGGAGTCAGATAGAATAGGGATACTAATATAGTAAATAAGTCAATGATAGAGCATTATTAGGGTTTATTTATTTTTTTTATGTTATTTTTTTTAATAAAGTAGTGTTTCTTTTGTATTCCCGAGATTCAACATGAATGGGATAATGATGCTTTGGTGGTTATGGTTGGCGCTCCAGACTTTGGCGCAGACGTATCAGGAATTCCAGGCTCAGCCAGGTATATACATGGAAGACATAGGGCAGGCACTATTAACTAACACGGAATGGAAGATGGTACTGTACTACGACTTAGCTAACTACTGGCATGAGTGGGAATCCCTGTCTTTTATACTGGATCGCATGACGACTGCTTGTCACATCAAAGAAACGTCAAAGAACAACCAGTCCCTCAACAAACCACTTGTGGGGCATTCGTCAGCCTGCAGTCATATGCTAGAATCCATCCAATTTATGATGAAGGGAATAGAAGACCGTAATGTTCTTCTGAAAGTTCCAGTAAGAGTAAAAAGAGCACCACTGGAATTCGTGGGAACTTTCCTGAGTGAGGCGTTTGGGGTACTGGACCAGAGGGCAGCAGTTCGGTATGAGGCACAGATCCGGGATCTGCAGGCGGGAATATTAAGCGCAAAACAACTACTGCGGCAACAAACCCACGTATTGGAAGTAACTACTAACCTGGTCCGCAAGCAACAAGAACAGATTCAGCGCCAATATGCCCAGATGCAAGCGGAGATAAGAGCATTAGTGGAACACGCTGAATTCACCGATATGGTTCTCCAGTTAACCACTCACATCCTTCTTTTCAAGGAAATGCAAGAAGCTATGATTGTTGTGATGGTAGACTTGCACCAAGGACATCTTAATACCAAGTTGTTGACCCCAGACCAACTCCGGGGCCAACTTAAACAAATGGAGGCATGGACATCGCCCGAGGTACAGGTACCCGATTACCAGCAACATTGGGTCCAGTTGTACCAATTACTAAAAGTCAAAGCACGGCTTGTGGGTAATTACCTTATTTTCGAGTTAAGGGTACCGCTTTTCGGTATTGAAACATACCAGATTTTCAAAAACTACCCAGCACCAACTATGATCCAGGGTCAGATGGTGTATATCCAGCCAACATCCCAAATTCTGCTAGTCAATATCAAGCGCACCTGGTACTATCTGATGTCTACTAGCGAACTGCAAGAGTGCCAGCGATGGGACCAGAACCAGATAATCTGCTTCCAGAAAGGAGCTCTGTACGTCAACCAGGAGAGCTCGGCACCTTGTGAATTAAGGCTCTTACAAAACGACGATCAGGCAGCAGCTAGGTGTCAAATTAGAACTACTACGACCAAAACATACATAAGAGCTATAAACCAATCCAATAAATGGCTCGTGACATTAGCCAAGAGAGAAACAATGGATGTAATCTGCAATGAGACACTACAATCTATCACTATAGGTGGAACGGGTTTGTTAAGTCTGGAATCAGGATGTTTTCTCAAAAACAACAAATTTTTATTGAGGAGCATATCAACGCATACTTCCGAACAACCTGCACAATTTATACCCCATTTTAACCTCAGCCAACAAATGGGACCAACGATAGATCTGGAAACGGTCAACCTAGAACCAGAGGTACAGAAGATGTTAACAGCCGTCCAGATGTTGCACCGCGAAGAGTCATGGTACCAAATGAATATCCATGATTTTCCTCAATATGCGATATCAGGGGCCCTACTCATTCCAGTTGTTTTGCTACTTGTTGCATGGTACCGGAGACGACAACTCGCTCAAATGTTGTTCCAAATAAGTCAGCGCCGACCAGCGGACAACAACATTTTACCGACGACAACTGCCTATCGCCGCCGAAGCATAAGTTAGTCGTATTTTCGTTAGGTAATAGTTAGACAGAGTAGAATAATAATAATTAGGTTTAAAAAGGCAACAGTGAAATTGGAATTAAAATCAAAATCAGCTGATTATATTTTCTAAACTTAAAGTAAAATAATAATGATAACAATAATATATTTCTCCTTGCAATTTGTCATATTATAAAACAATTAATTAGTTAGAATATAATTTCGCTTTATAAAAACACAATAATTGTCAGGAAAGAAAACTGTTTGCCTTAGGTTAATTACATTAATAGTTAACTTATAACACTAGAATAGCTCAAAGTCGAGGCTGTCTCAAATTTAAACTATTCTTAGCAATCAACCTATTTTTGTAAGCACTGATACAAGAAACAATTAACACTCACAAGAAGCAGGTTAAAGTTGAGACAGCGCCGTTCTTATTTACTAATATAGCGTTAAGTAGGATATATAGTTAGATTAGAAAATAAATTGTTTTTATGTAAATAATGAGCGTTAAATTTTCATTTAAAAATAAAGGTATATACTATTGAAAAAAAAAAAAAAGGTAATAATTTTTCGCTCAATTATAATTTTTTTATATTATCAACAGTAGTATATTTTAAGAAAGTATCTTATATAAAAATATGAAAAAAAAAAAAAAAAAAAAAAAAAAAAAAAATATATACATATTATATACAATCCATAATATTAGGAAATTAGTATTAAGAAAATCCAAAATTTGTAAATCTATTATTGGCCCGGCTTGAGACTATCTCAGGTTGTGGGGCGTCCCCACGTTGGGTTGACACCAATTGAAAACAAAACTGACGGAAGCATCCTATCCCCGCCAAACAGAGCATGAGATCTCTTTTCATCTCAGGGATTGGGTTTTCCCCACGCTGTAACGGGTGTTTGTCATCCCCGTCACAAAATAATCTTATCCATCAAATTCGCGTATAAATCTTATCCATCAAATTCGCGTATGGGCGCGTGCCCATATGACTTGGTTTTCATTTATGTTTATTTGCGGAAGCTCAAGTTTCGGTAAACAAACATAAGAATATTTTTTTTTACTATCACACATTCTTTAATCAGTGTGGAGACACATTTGATTTTGTTGAAGTCTCAATTTTCGTTTCCGTTTATTCAACCTGGGTCATTGTCAATGTAATTGAATTTCTCAAGGTAAAAATAAGCGTGAAAATATAATTTTTTTTTTGCGACTTGGGCAGTTCATGTGGTTACACATGCAGCCAAAACGTGCCTCATGTTTACAGTTCGTGCATATTGTCCGGAAATTCGGATAAAATGTCAGTGGGGTGATTATGGAATTTTTCAAGTTTAGTGGAAGAGAAAATGAAAAAGAAAATATGTGTTTTTTTTTTTTTGTTTTTTTCGATCAGCAGAAAAATTGTATAAAAACCCCACAAAAATTTTATTCATGGCTTTTTTGTTTGATTTTTGCTAACCGTCAGGTTAGAAGTTTTCTATGTAAAAAAAAAATTTTTTTTTTTTTTGGAAAATAAATATTTTTTTTTTTTTTTCAATTTATAAATTAAATTTTTTTTGTGTTTTTTTTTTTTTGCGGTCTAAACCAAGGAGAACAAAGGGTAAATATAAGAAGAAAAAAAAAAACAATATAACTAACTAAAGAGGTCCAGTCAGTATAGTAGGGAGTCAATAGCCTCATTAGAGGCAGGTGAATGTACAGCTTCAACCGCGTCATTTACCCTTTCTTTTGACTACCTACTTACTGACCAAGTTTACTTACTAATTGAACCCTCATTCAGGGACTTGTTAATTGATTTTTTGTTTGTGTATTTCAAATAATGTGTGGCTAAGGCCCAAAAACTGTCCATTCATGCTGGACAAATAACTCAGTTTTCTGTTGGTCGCTGTAGACAGGTCCAACTTTTCTAATCCCCAATCCTTTTGTGGTATAACTAGGTTTCTCAACTGTGTCACCCCAACTCCACGACTAATTTTACCTCTACCGGCCTTGAGCACAGGTAAATGCCGCAGGAGTGACAACAGCGGTCGAGAAACAATTTCTTAGTAATGTTGAGCTGAGGTAACTCAGTTACTTCTTGTTTTTTTTAACATTACATACTTTTTTGAGATATAATGGCCCCCTGCTACTCCTTACCAAGAGCCTGTTCGAATTGGTTTAGGGTCTCGGAAATAGGATTTTTGGACCCAAACCACATAGCCAAAATGTGCTAAACATGTTAAAAAGGATTGGGGTCTGATATCCAGTGTGCCGGAAAATGAACTATTTAATGGAACTTGTACGCACCGATACCGATATCAAAATGTCTTTGGAGAACTGATAAAAAAATCTTTTATAAATTTGGTATATTTACCTTTCATAAATTATGAGAACCATTTGATGCACTTTAACAGTTATTAACATAAATGCACCTTACGCATTAATAAATCAATATTTTGCATTTCTGAGCAACCTAAGTATTTCCAGGTTAAAATTTAAAATTTTATCAATAATAATTGGTTAATTAGCATGATGAATTAATATTAACAAAAATTGAAAGAAATTGACATTATTGAATACAAAGTGCATCAATCAATTTTTTTTAACTTGTATTTCGACAAACCCTGTTGCCATTCAATGAAATTATTAGCCTCTCTTTATACCATGAACATTTACCTATATAGAATTCTATAAATCAATGGCATTCCTAAATTGCAATAAACTTATATAGGTCATATTTCTACCAGAACACGACGAATTATATTTACCGTAGATTTCTGCCCCGGTCGTAAAACAATGTCGAGTGTTGGCCACACCTCAATATTTTTTATTGTTTGAAAATGGAAAATTTCATTCGAGAAGACGAACAACGTAAAGGCAAACCATAAAAAAAAATTTGATTTTGCAAGACCTGCAAAGGGTACTTTACTCCGCCAGATTACCGGCTTATTTCGGTCAATGCTGTTAACTATTTCTGTATAAGGTTCAGTTCTTACACATTTATTAAAAATTGCTTCATGAGTAGATCGCTTTAAAAGAACCAAACTTCTTCTATCGATGTATCAATTTGGTGCTTGAAAGATGATCAAATGTAGTAGGTTCCGTTTTTTTTAATAAAACGCAAGCATTTTTTAAGAGAGAAGGGTAAACACTTGTGTCCTATTTAAATAAATCATTGCCTGCCAACGAGTATAAGAACACTTTTAATTTATTATTTTAAGCTTTTCGTAAAATTTTTCTGATTGAACCAAATCTGAACTATTAGTTTTGTTCTCTTTTGAGAACTCATTTTAATCCAAAAACAAAAAAGTGTTCTTAGTTCGTATCTAAATAGAATTGTTGGCGAAATTGATTTATGTCAAAAAATTCTGAGTCACTACAAAGATCCGCACATAATTTAATAGGAGGAATGGTTTGAGTTAATGGGAAATGCATCTCTAAAATCGAAACCTTAAATGTCGGCTCTTTCTAATCGAAAAGTGAAAATGGTTAATTTATAAGTAGAAAATAATTGTCGCAGTCGCAGACAACAAAAAAATTGCAAAAACCATCGGTCATTTCCCTTTGAAACATTGGTGTTTCCCTAGACATGTGTGTCGTATACATAAACGACCAATCTTCAACATACCACATGTATTTATATATGTAACACACCCTAAAGTCGTAAATTATTTATCTGGATTCTTTCATCCACTTCTACATATAAGAGAATACATATAATCTCTCTTTACAAAATCATAATTTTTCAAACTGTATGTATGTTTGACCAAATGTATACGAACCATGTTTTATTAAATTCGGACTAGTTACAGCACATGGAACAAACATATGAAAGACACAATGAACAAGCATAACAAAAAAAAATCCTGATTCTAAAACATAATTTACCATAAAACGATGCCAACAACAAACAAGCATTATATAAGTTTTAGTTTGCTTTAGAATTGTAAACTATAACTATTCCAAGCTGTACATAATCATAAAAGTTAAATCGTAAAATTTTTTATATTACTTTAATGGATTTTAGACGTCATTCGTTATTATTATGAAGAGGATCTAACGAAAATATATGTATCTTGTTTTACATAATTTTCAATTCTGTCTTTTGCACAAATCCTTTTAGAGCATCGACTTTTAGAGGCCATTTGTACACAAATTATTTTGACGCCATCACTCGGCGCTTATTATTATACAAGTTAGTTCTGTTGTTGCGTATTTTATAGTCAATTACAAACGAAATAATCATGCAACATCAGCATTAACGATGGTTCTAACTATTGTCATGATTTAAATTGCTTACATCGTAAAAAGAAATAATTTAGTTTTAAATTGCACTATTCATCCTGGTACTAGATTGTATCCGAAGTCATGGGTTCACAAATCATTTTTTTTTTTAAATTTTTAAGGCGAATTAAATAATTTGGCAAAAACTTATTTGTTATTTTGTTTTCTCTTGGCAAACTTATATTCAGCTCGATTTTATAACCTGTACCCTGCCTTGCACGGCAATGCCAATTGCTCAATTTTCAACAGCAACAGTTAAATAACCAAATCAGACTACTTATTCGATAATCAACATTTTTTAATAATTAGATTGTCTTAAATCACTACAAACCAAAATATCTCAATCGTTGAGTCATATCTAAAAGTAGCTCAAATTTTTGGGAGTGAAAATAACTTACAAGGAACTTTTCGCATTAAAAAACGGCATCGGACTAAACCTTTAGGCATAATCATAAACATACAGTATCGTAGGCTCATTTCGAAGTAAGATCAGAGATTTTTTACGTAAACTGTTGTAACAGCTGAAGATCAGTTCACAATTCTTCACATGTCTTTTAGTTAGGACTTAATAAAGCCCACTATTAAATAATTGTGCATAATTGTCGAATATTCTTAAACTATTGCTAACCAAATAAATCACATTTAATTAAATACACAACCATATTTAAAGTTGCTCAATTTTAAATATAGACAAATTATTACTGAAAATCTATAAAAATTATGAGAATTTTTATTGAGTTTTGTACCAAGATCATTAAAATGGCGGCAAGCCTATATTTTGGGCAAATTCGTACGTTTTGAGCATAATCTAAATATTGTAAGGGTAACTAATATTAAGTATTTAGCTCTGAACCTTATTTAATATAGAGCCGACAAATTTGCTCAATATATATTTAGTTGCTTAATTATTTTTATTCGATCATATTTAAATTAAAAAATATTTAACTCCTAGGATCGTTTCTTAAGGGTTAAATTTTTTCTCGTGTTATTTGAAAAGAACTTAAAGCATCAACCGACGATAAACTGATAAGCCCAAAAAATAATTGCTCCTTAATTATTAATCAGCTTTTAGCAATAAATATTTTGAAGTTCTGTTATCGGTTAGTCACGGTTTCCTAGTAAATTGAAACAAAAGTGAAAACTCAAAGGCTACATCGATCTTAAATGTTATGCTGCTCTAAAATCAAAAAGATTAATATTTTTAGACTATTTTGCTCCATTTTAATACAGCTACAATTAAATAAATAACGAAATCTTTTAAATTGCTCAATTTTTCTATTTTCTAAGAAAAACAAATGTTACGAATAGCGACAGATTTTTAAATCAATGCAAAATAAATCCAAGTAAGTATGTTGAGTTGCTCAATAATTGACATTCGACCGTATTTACAAGTAGCCGGATTTTAAGAAATAAACGGAAATTTACATGAATCAATTGCTCAAGGCGGATAATTGTTTAAGGATGAATTAAGCAGATCACTTGCAACATGCAAATTCGTTTTAACTGAGCAAATTTGGTAATTGTTATAAATTCTCAATTTAAATGTGCAATTTAAAAGTGCTTTTTCTTAATTCCGTATCGATACTAATCAGTTGCTCAATTACTCTTGCTGAAAAGCTCTTTCCTTTTAACGATTGACTGTCTGCTATGGATGACAAGAACTATTGAGTAATGTACCCAATTACATCTGAGAATAAACTTGCGTTGTTGGATAAAAACTTAAATGTCAACATGTAGTAGCTCAGTTTAATAAAAAAGTGTTTGGCATCAATTTTTAAAGTATTGCAAATCAAAATATAATATTAAGTTACATTGAATACAGAAAGTTTATAACACAACTTATTTATTGCTCAAGTTAAGGAAATTTTACCTAACGTGAAGGATCTACTGATCAACTACTAAATATTTGAGCAAATGTATTAAGCAAGTTGTGTAATACATAGTTACAAATTAAAAATCTAAGCTATGCAGAATATATCCAAAGGCTTTATTAAGTAACGAAACGCATTGTTTGGAATTTTCTTAAATCGCTGCTAGCCTAAAAAATCTTGCTTAGTAGCTCAATTAATTAAATTCAAACATTAAAAAATAGTTAAATTTTAAATAAATAAAAATGATCCTGAATATCTATAAAACTAAGGATCATGTTGTTGCGCGAGCGTATGTATTTGACAACATATATTGATTTATGAGAACTATGGTAAGTATCTATTTTGACTGAGAGTTAAATTGATGCTTTTTGAGCAGATTTGAAATTTATAATCTACCTACAAAATGGACACAGGTAACTAGATTTATTTAGCAACATTTTCTCAATTTTCTTATGTATTTAATCAACTGAAATTTAGCTTTATCGTTTGAACAGAAGACAGAACTTTATCGTTTTACCGAAGATAATAATTCGATAGAATAGTTGCTCATTATTTGTTAAATATGTAGTCTGCATAAATATTTTAAAATTATGTAAGAAATTCATCGGTCATAGTTTCTTAGTAAATCAGGAAAGAAGAAAAATTTAACCTGCAAATAGGGAACTCAGCGATTTTCCTGGCGACACAGAACTACTTAGTTCTCATACCGACATATTGAAAGAATGGGGAGTGCTGAGCGAAAGTCATAAGGTAAGAAATTTAATTCCTCCAGAAGAAAGATTACATAATACTGTGCATCACTACTCTACTACTAACTTTTACGAGTTGCTAACATTAATAAACTCAAAATGTATCCAGGTCTTCTCTTAAAGAACTAAACGAACTTTTAGATAGCGAGTTAATAAGTCCATTTAAAAAGTCTCTGGCGGATCTGCCACTGGGTTATTCCACAAGAGCGTTTAAATTTGAACACATCGGACACAGAAGTAAAGAATGTCAGTCAATGATTTCCTGCAACAATACAAATTTGACAAATCATTTCTTTGACGGCCTTGCCAAGGTTTAGGATAGAGGATCCTTTAATAGGTATTTAACGTGGAAGCAGTTTATTCAAGCGTTAAAGGAAATGTTTCTTCCCGAGGATCACGACTTTTGGCTTATACATTAATAGGTGGTTCCAAAATAAGGGAAAATCCTATTTTCTACCATAATAGGTAGAACCCGTTTCTGAAAGAGAAATTGAAATGTATTGTTAGAAGTTTGTTACCAATTTAACTGGAAAAACTACCAGTAGCCCAGATCAAAACTTTTGATGAACTGTCGCAAAGACAGTTTTCAAATCCCCCTAGAGCTGAAAAGAATCCTTATAGTTCACCTAGGACTGTAATGCAAAAACGGGTTGGAGCCGATTCAAATAAATCAAACCCCAAATCGGCATCTATTGAAAACAACAATACCTCACTCGAGGTGCCCGTGGTTCAACAGTGAAAAACTACATCAATTCTAGCAAGATTATGTGTTGAAATTATAAAGAAATCCGGCCATGCTTTTTATAATTGCCTACAAGCCAGGACCAGGATTTTCTGTTTTAAGTGGGGAAGGTGGGTATAACTTTACGAAAATGCACAAAGTGCTGTTTCGGAAAACGAACAGAAGAAATTAGAAATAGGAGTCCTTAATTGTATACCCATTCCCACCATTTTGTTACCTCTCAAAAGTATTAAACTTAATTATTGATTACTCTACTAATGAAGCAAATATCCTGGACATAAAAATACAAGGGCTCTTACATCCTGGTCCAGTTGTAGTATTTTTGGGAAAAATTCAGAAAAACTTATTGATTCTCTAAATCGGAGAATTTATCCAATAAACTTGTTCATTTCGACAGCTGATGGGAGAAAACACGCCGTACACATATAATTGAGAGACTTTGATAGTTCCTATGACCCAAATTGACCAGGTTGAATTCGCAGAAAGGCCAATTTCTTATGAACGACGGGAAATGACTGCCTTTGGATTTTCCCGTACACTAAACGTCGAATAGTCGACTCGGTAGGACGATTGTGGCGAGGATAAAAATCACGTAATGCGCGAAACGTTTCTCGAACGGAGCACTGATTTTGAAAATAAAATTTGATGATTTGCACACGTTGTTCAATGCTATAACCTTCCATGGTGATTTGCCATACACCACTGAACAATTCACAACAAATTTGGCAGATGTTGATTTAACAACATGGCTGATATAACCTAATACATTTCGAGCGTCCCTATTTAAAGACCCTTTATATTCAACGTCTTAATAGTTATCTTTGAAACGCTTGTACTGGAAGATGCTTGATTTTATTCATGCATAAATCATGCAACATTTGCAATATACATAGCTGCGCATTTCATCCCATTCTTAAAGCAAAACTCAATACAAATTTTTTGTTCCATTTTTCCATAAGTAAAAATCACCGAGCACACCAAAACACCATTTGAAATAATTTTTGTTAGATGAAATGTCTCAAACCGAGCAGTCACAAGAAATCATCGCAAATTTCCTGATTTTAGCGATATTTTATTTATTGCGGCTTATGCAGCTTTAATTCAAGATTAAGTGGCACGTTTGGTTTAAGTTAAAAGAGGAAGCACTACCAATGGAAGTTGTGACTATGGTGACCATGTTAAAAACATCTTTTGACTTAAAAGAAAATTAGGACAGTTTTAAGTCTCGAAATTTTATAAAATTGGTTTGATAGCGACGACCATCCACTGGTTAGAAAACACATTTATAGCGAAATCTCTTCTAGACAAGTTTAAAACCCGCCACATTGATTTTGTACGTATTGCAACTAATTCATTTTTTAACAGTCCAAACCTTTCCAGCAATTCCAGCACCAAATGGAACACGCACGTTTGATAAATTAATTTAGTGAAATGTTATATCTAAGTTATTAAACCGAGTCTGTATATTATCTCGTATTAAACAGAATTATTCACGTTCTGAAGGGCTCCTTGGGTTCTCTTTGCGGTCGGATTTCTTAAATAAAACACCAGCAAAATTCTAGGAATGTTGCGAAACACTACAAAAAGGGGTAGCATGTTTGTGGATGGATTTTAATAAAACTTTATATCTAAGATTTGAGATCCTAAACTAAAATGTATACCGGTTGTGAAAAATTCCCTCGGCCTCATCATCTGGAGTCAAATTTACTAAATATAAGAGATTGTTTCAAGTTTGTTAATTTGTTGCCATATTAAACTAAATACAGGTAGCACTAGTTAGGAATCCGCACCAACCGATGGCTTCTAATTCTAATACGATTCTTGTTGTCTATTCGTTTGTGAATAAGCTCGTGGTCAAAATGTCGTAAGCTTGAGTTGGATAAGGCTTAGATATTTGTTCAAAAGATTTATACCTGAATGTAACCAATTAGTTTGATGCAAAAACTGAGTACATTTTAAACCGGCTTGAGAAACGTGCCACAAGAAAGGCAAAATTACAAATTTTACTAGTTACTGTGAAACAAATTCACAGAAACAAATTAAAATTTATTAAAAGAACTGGTTATTGCTTATTATGCCTCTCAAAAATTATTTACTTAAACGATAATTACCTTAATCTTTAAACAGACGTTAAACCCAATTGAATTATTAATTTATGACAAGAATCAAAATACAATATCATTTAAGTCGTAAACAAACACTGACAGCAAAATTAGAATAAACAAATTAAAAAATTGCCAAAACCACAACGAAGATTTATCAAAGGAAGAACTTTATATAACTATTACCGCAACGCGCATCAATTTCTCATTATGTTGTTTAATTCCCCACCCAGTGTATTCCATGTTACTCAACTCGCAGCAAACAAAAAAAAATGTTTTCGTTATTTAAATTTATTCACTTCAAAGCTCATGAATAATAATTATTACAAGTATATCATAAAAAAAATTCGTTACTCGTTCGTTATAATTCTGCTAGAGCCACTATGTGTATTGTGTTGGTACAGGCAAAAAGCGAGAAAATCACAAATGAACTAAAATTAAAAAAAAAGCTCAGCTTTATACTTTATAATAATGACCTAAATTGATTTATGTACAGAAAATTGTATGTTTTAATTTTTTTGTGCATATTAAACATAATATAGAGAACTACACTATACATATAGTACATACATTTCCCACTTCAAAACGAAGGTTACGTACAAAACCACCCTACAACACAAAAATATTTATTGGGTGGTACTTTTATAAAAGTTTTCAATATACACGTTTATTGTATACGGTATTAAGAAACGATGACAATGTATATGGTGCGGTTGTTCTCTTATTGTTGAATAAAATATTACATTTTTTTTTGTCGTTTTGCATTTTATGGAAATGGAAAATGCATTGAGAATTTGAAAAAAAAAAAAAAAAAAAATTGAGAAACATGTTTTCAAATAATGTACGGGAAAAATGTAATAAAACTTTGGAAAATGTAACATATAAAATTGTATAAAACATATAAAAGGATATGTTTGAATGGGAACATTTAAAGTTTTACGAGTTTCTAAAGTGGGTATTTTAAATATGTATGGATTGTATATCCATTGTTTAAAAAACAGTTAAATTTTCATACATTTTCAATTACATTAAAAATACTGTTGGATTTTGTAAGCTTTGTTGTGTTGCCGAACAATCCGCAAAATCAAAAAAAAAAATTGTGTGATACGAAATTTAAGAATTAACTTATTTTTCTTTATGTTGCTTTGATAATCCAATTTTAAAACATTAGAACTTCTTCTTTCATTCATTAGAATTCATTGGAATATAGTGCCCCCACAAAAGAACAGAACTTATTTTGATGTGGAATAAGAAGAATGCAAATAGTACATCACCTTGCCAGCAAAAAAATCCCATTACCATAACTAAGCGTTCGAAGCCAGTGGGATATGCGTGGAGGAAGGAGAACATTTTCCAATGTTTCAAAATTTCATCGTTCAAAGTATGCACAAATTGAGACTAATGCACAAATCCGTGGCGTAAATAGATACACGCAGCAGCTGCAGCCACACGAGGGTCCACGGTTATCGGGGCTTACGAGATTTCCTTTATTAGTTCAAATTTAAGATAAGATAGCTCAGATGAAGCTTAAAGAAGACCGCCTTTTCAAGTTTGCAGGTTTTCTAGATTTGTACAGTCTCTCCGAAATTATTTATAACAATATCCAGATTTTTCGGTATTATTGAAATTGTTCGAGATCAATCGAGATTCACATAATGATGCTTTATTGATGTATTTAGAAATCGTTATAGCATAGATTTGCAAGATGTTTCGTTTTACTTGAGGCCATTCAAATGAATCACGTTCCATTTCATCTACTTTTGAATGATGGCCCGAATATGTCCATAAAATTAATTCTGAGTAAACCAATTGATTTTCCTTCACATGGAACGCTCGAAAATTGAATCACATTTTGTATTAAGGATATTTGCATTGAGAACAAATATTCTGAATTTTATACAAAATTCCGTAGCCCCCGGAAATATCAAATTTATTAGTAAAATGATTCGGATTTAAAAGCTTCGATAAGTGAAAGCTCTTAAAACTAATAGTTCTTGCCATTTCTTGCAAATACATGATTTATGCGCATAAAACATTTTAACGAAAGACAAAATTTTTGGAAAGCACAAAATTTATCGGCGTTTTATTTGATACATAAATTAGCAAGTTTAAAGCTCATTGAAAACAAATACTGTAAATTAATCTCATATTACTACCTTCCTCTATGGCATCAAATTTGAAAGTCAAATGGTTTGATTTGAAAAGCTCTTAAAACTAAAAATCTTGATATTTTCCATTGAGAACAAATATTCTAAATACTGTATACAATTTCGTCATCCCTTGTAATATCAAATTTCGGAGTAAAACGGTTTGTTTAAAAAGCTTCGATAAGTGAAAGCTCTTATAAATAAAGCTCTTGATAATTTACAATGAGAACAAATATTCCAAATCCTGCATACAATTTCGACATCCCCTGTAATATCAAATTTCTGTATAAAACGGTTTGTTTAAAAACCTTCGATAAGTGAAAGCTCTTCTAAATAACATTTACCAAACATAATTTTTATTTATTTGCAAAATAATAATAAAATTTTGATCCATCGGATGGGTCCGCCCTCAACCAACGTTTCGCATCTCGACTATCATGCCCATACGTTTTACCAAATCGGAACATTGCCCCTGGTACATGACCAGCATAATTCGGTATTAGTCCTACATTCCTGTGATAAATTTCATAATCTGAACCACTCGGTTTAGATGTGCCTACACCTGCATTTGTGACGGGAGCCCATTCCGTTGACCTTCGATGTTGATAGTTATTGGTAAAATCGCACAAAGCACTATTCGTCAACGGTTTATTACCCTGGCCAAATCTCGGGAACGTAAATGGTTTAGCACCTTCATAGCGAGTTGCGTAGGAAATTTTTCAATTTATAAAAATATAAAAAAAAAAATTTAAAAACAATTGCCAGCTCAAGACTACTACCAGAGCCTTCTAGAGTATAGAGCCATAATCATTATGACGTATTTTTTGGAAGCTTTTTTAGTGGTATAACTTTTCACTGATTTCCATAGCAATCCATAGTAAAAATGGTGTTTTTTAGCTTCAAGTTTTTCAATGAAAAAAGCAAAAATGTTACAAAATGTTTATACAAAAGTGTTCTACATATATTTAGCAGCAATATACAAGAAGGGTATATTGGTATTAAGTAAATATTAATTGCAGAAATATTAAAATTAAATTATTTCTAAAATATATTTTTCGAACTTTCATTTTGAAAAATACATCAAAGTTGGCTCTGACGAATTAAAATAATACTTGCTACATTTATCTTTAGTTTTACTAGTGTACGTTAGATGTCTCAGATTTATACAGAAAAATACGAAAAAAAATTGTATAATCACAAAATTATCACACGTTCTTAATATTTTGAGAATTTGTTTTGCTTTTCCTACAATTTTTGAACTTAAAATTTCCCCAGGTGGCAATTTTTGGTACGATTTTTCAAAAATTTGTACTGCCATCACTGCCATCTATGTAATGTATATTGACTTAATTCACACAATTTGTAGTAAGCTTTTCTTTTTTATTTGACCAGAATGCTGTTGTTATGAACTTTTTTTGTATTTTGGTTTAAATAAATCAATTATTTCAAGAAAATGAAAACGATTTACTTAAACGACATTTATATCAGATGAAATTCAAACATTTATGAAAATATTTCAGAAATCATAATTAAGAATTTGCAACGTTTTCATTTACAAATTTGTCTTAGGAAAAAAAGTGATTTCCCATATGTTTTATGTGTTTTACTATGGAAATTTTGGTTTTTTCGTCGTTTCTAATTCCCTTATAAAAGCTTCGTTTTTTAGATTATGGCTTGTATAATCAAGGTTGCTTTGCTACTACTCACTAGTCGGTAAGGATAACTAAATAAAGCTCTTGATAATTTACGTTGAGAACAAATATTCTAAATCTTGCATACAATTTCGTCATCCCTTGTAATATCAAATATCGGAGTAAAAAGGTTTGTTTAAAAAGCTTAGATAAGTGAGAGCTCTTCGAAACAAAGCTCTTGATAATTTACGTTGAGAACAAATATTCTAAATCCTGCATACTATTTCGACATCCCTTGTAATATCAAATTTCTGAGTAAAATGGTTTGGTTTAAAAGCATCGATAAGTGAAAGCTCTTCTAAATAAAGCTCTTGTTAATTTACATTGAGAACAAATATTCTAAATCCGGCATACAATTTCGTCATCCCTTGTAATATTAAATTTCTGAGTAAAACGGTTTGTTTAAAAAGCTTCCATAAATGAAAGCTCTTCTAAATAAAGCTCTTGATAATTTACAATGAGAACAAATATTATAAATCCTGCATACAATTTCGTCATCCATTGTAATATCAAATATCTGAGTAAAACGGTTTGTTTAAAAAGCTTCGATAATTGAAAGCTCTTCTAACTAAAGCTCTTGATAATTTACATTGAGAACAAATATTCTAAATCCTGCAAACAATTTCGTCATCCCTTGTAATATCAAATTTCGGAGTAAAACGGTTTGTTTAAAAACCTTCGATAAGTGAAAGCTCTTCTAAATAAGGCTCTTGCTAATTTACATTGAGAAGAAATATCCTAAATCCTGCATACAATTTCGTCATCCCTTGTAATATCAAATTTCGGAGTAAAACGGGGTATTTAAAAAGCTTCGATAAGTGAAAGCTCTTCTCAATAAAGCTCTTGATAATTTCCATTGAGAACAAATATTCTAAATCTTGCATACAATTTCGTCATCCCTTGTAATATCAAATTTCGGAGTAAAACGATTTGTTTAAAAAGCTTTGATAAGTGAAAGCTCTTCTAACTAAAGCTCTTGATAATTTACATTGAGAACAAATATTCTAAATCCTGCATACAATTTCGTCATCCCTTGTAATATCAAATTTCTGAGTAAAACGGTTTGTTTAAAAAGCTTCCATAAGTGAAAGCTCTTCTAAATAAAGCTCTTGATAATTTACAATGAGAAAAAATATTATAAATCCTGCATACAATTTCGTCATCCCTTGTAATATCAAATTTCGGAGTAAAACGATTTGTTTAAAAAGCTTCGATAAGTGAAAGCTCTTCTAAATAAAGCTCTTGATAATTTCCATTGAGAACAAATATTCTAAATCTTGCATACAATTTCGTCATCCCTTGTAATATCAAATTTCTGAGTAAAACGATTTGTTTAAAAAGCTTCGATAAGTGAAAGCTCTTCTAACTAAAGCTCTTGATAATTTACATTGAGAACAAATATTCTAAATCTTGCATACAATTTCGTCATCCCTTGTGATATCAAATTTCGGAGTAAAACGATTTGTTTAAAAACCTTCGATAAGTGAAAGCTCTTCTAAATAAGGCTCTTGCTAATTTACATTGAGAAGAAATATCCTAAATCCTGCATACAATTTCGACATCCCTTGTAATATCAAATTTCGGTGTAAAACGGTTTGTTTAAAAACCTTCGATAAGTGAAAGCTCTTCTAAATAAGGCTCTTGCTAATTTACATTGAGAAGAAATATCCTAAATCCTGCATACAATTTCGTCATCCCTTGTAATATCAAATTTCGGAGTAAAACGATTTGTTTAAAAAGCTTCGATAAGTGAAAGCTCTTCTAAATAAAGCTCTTGATAATTTACATTGAGAACAAATATTCTAAATCTTGCATACAATTTCGTCATCCCTTGTAATATCAAATTTCGGAGTAAAACGATTTGTTTAAAAAGCTTTGATAAGTGAAAGCTCTTCTAACTAAAGCTCTTGATAATTTACGTTGAGAACAAATATTCTAAATCCTGCATACAATTTCGTCATCCCTTCTAATATCAAATTTCGGAGTAAAACGGTTTGTTTAAAAAGCTTCCATAAGTGAAAGCTCTTCTAAATAAAGCTCTTGATAATTTACAATGAGAACAAATATTATAAATCCTGCATACAATTTCGTCATCCCTTGTAATATCAAATATCTGAGTAAAACGGTTTGTTTAAAATGCTTCGATAAGTTAAAGCTCTTCTAACTAAAGCTCTTGATAATTTACATTGAGAACAAATATTCTAAATCCTGCAAACAATTTCGTCATCCCTTGTAATATCAAATTTCGGAGTAAAACGGTTTGTTTAAAAACCTTCGATAAGTGAAAGCTCTTCTAAATAAGGCTCTTGCTAATTTACATTGAGAAGAAATATCCTAAATCCTGCATACAATTTCGTCATCCCTTGTAATATCAAATTTCGGAGTAAAACGGGGTATTTAAAAAGCTTCGATAAGTGAAAGCTCTTCTAAATAAAGCTCTTGATAATTTCCATTGAGAACAAATATTCTAAATCCTGCATATAATTTCGACATCCCTTGTTATATAAAATTTCTGAGTAAAACGGTTTGTTTAAAAACCTTCGATAAGTGAAAGCTCTTCTAAATAAAGCTCTAGGTAATTTACATTGAGAACAAATAATCTAAATCCTGCATACTATTTCGACATCCCTTGTAATATCAAATTTCTGAGTAAAACGATTTGTTTAAAAAGCTTCGATAATTGAAAGCTCTTCTAAATAAAGCTCTTGATAATTTCCAATGAGAACAAATATTCTAAATGCTGCAGACAATTCCCACATCCCTTGTAATATCAAATTTCGGAGTAAAACGGTTTGTTTAAAAAGCTGCGATAATTGAAAGCTCTTGTAAATAAAGATTTTGATAATTTCCAACGAGAAGAAATATCCTAAATCCTGCATACAATTTCGTCATCCCTTGTAATATAAAATTTCGGAGTAAAACGATTTGTTTAAAAAGTTTCGATAAGTGAAAGCTCTTCTAAATAAAGCTCTTAATAATTTCCATTGAGAACAAAAATTCTAAATCCTGCATACAATTTCGTCATCCCTTGTAATATCAAATTTCTGGGTAAAACGGTTTGTTTAAAATGCTTCGATAAGTGAAAGCTCTTCAAAATAATGCTCCTGATAATTTACATTGAGAACAAATATTCTAAATCCTGCCTACAATTTCGACATCCCTTGTAATATCAAATTTCTGAGTAAAACGGTTTGTTTAAAAAGTTTCGATAAGTGAAAGCTCTTCTAAATAAAGCTCTTGATAATTTACATTGAGAACAAATATTCTAAATCCTGCATACAATTTCGACATCCCTTGTAATATCAAATTTCTGAGTAAAACGGTTTGTTTAAAAAGCTTCGATAAGTGAAATCTCTTCTAAATAAAGCTCTTGATAATTTACATTGAGAACAATAATTCTAAATCCTGCATACAATTTCGACATCCCTTGTGATATCAAATTTCGGAGTAAAGCGATTTGTTTAAAAAGCTTCGATAAGTGAAAGCTCTTCTAAATAAAGCTCTTGATATTTACATTGAGAACAAATATTCTAAATCCTGCATACAATTTCGTCATCCCTTGTAATATCAAGTGAAAGCTCTTCTAAATAAGCTCTTGATAATTTACATTGAGAACAAATATTCTAAATCCTGCATACAATTTCGACATCCCTTGTGATATCAAATTTCGGAGTAAAGCGATTTGTTTAAAAAGCTTCGATAAGTGAAAGCTCTTCTAAATAAAGCTCTTGATAATTTACATTCAGAACAAATATTCTAAATCCTGCATACAATTTCGTCATCCCTTGTAATATCAAGTGAAAGCTCTTCTAAATGAAGCTCTTGATAATTTACGTTGAGAACAAATATTCTAAATCCTGCCTACAATTTCGACATCCCTTGTAATATCAAATTTCTGAGTAAAATGGTTTGGTTTAAAAGCTTCGATAAGTGAAAGCTCTTCTAAATAAAGCTCTTGTTAATTTACATTGAGAACAAATATTCTAAATCCTGCATACAATTTCGTCATCCCTTGTAATATCAAATTTCGGAGTAAAACGATTTGTTTAAAATGCTTCGATAAGTGAAAGCTCTTCTAAATACAGCTCTTGATAATTTACATTGAGAACAAATATTCTAAATCCTGCATACAACTTCGTCATCCCTTGTAATATGAAATTTCGGAGTAAAACGGTTTATTTGAAATGCTTCGATAAATGAAAGCTCATACAATATTTTAATAAAACCTGAAAATATGAAAAAGCTCACAAATGTTAAGTTCAAAGCCAAAAAGGATGAATTAGTTGTCAAGCTTAAAGCTTATTTAAAACAAATATTTTAAGTTTATTTCAAAATTCCACCTTTCTTTAACATATATATCAAATTTCAGAGTAAAAAATAAATGATTTGGATTAAAAAGTTTCTATACGTGAAAGCTCCTAAAACTAAAAATTCGACATTTCTTGCAAATACATAATTTATGTTCATAAGACAATTTTAGCAAAAACAAATCTCAAATTATGACAAAGGGTAACGGAATTTTGAAATAAATTGTTAAAAAAGTTCCGATCAGTGAAAGCTCTTAAAACTAAAAGCTCTTAAAATTTTTTGCAAATACATAATTTTTGCACAAAAAAACATTGCAACAAAAACCTGAAATTATTAAAAGGCTCACAAATGCTAAATTTAAACCTTAAGTTTAAATTATCAAGCCTAAAGCGCATTCTTAACAAATAATCTAAATTTATCCCAAAATTCCGTCGCCCTATTTAATACCAATTTTCGGAGTAAAATGTTTTGATTCAAAAAGCTTCGATAAACAACAGCTTATATTATAACACCAAGTTTACTAGTAAAATGGTTGTATATTTGACTAAAAGCTTTTGATAATTTACATTGAGAACAAATATACTAAATGATCCCTAAACAATGTTACCATTTATATATCGGATTTCTGAGTAAAATGATTTGGTTTAAAAAGCTTTTTGTATTGAAAGCTCTTAACACGAATAGTTTTTGACATTTTTTGCAAAATATAATTTTTGCTCATACAAATTTTTAACAAAAACCTGAAATTATGAAAAGGCTCACAAATGTTAAGTTCAAACCCAAAAGTTATAAGCTAATTATCAAGCTTAAGTCTCATTGAAAACAAATATTCTAAATTTATCTGAAAATACCAGTTTCCTTTATAATATCAAGTTTCGTAGTAAAATGGTTTGGTTTGAAACCCTCTTAGAACTAAAAGCTTTTGATGATTAATTAACTTGGAGAACAAATATTCTAAATTTAGTCAAAATTCCACAACTCTTTGATAACTGAAAACTTTTAAAATTTAAAGTTCTTGAATTATTGTAAATACACATTTTATGCTCATAAAATATTTTAGCAAAATTATTTCGAAATTCTTGACATTTTTCAAATTATATTAGAAATTTGTGATACTTTATCGATATATTTATGTCGCTTTCGATTGATCTTCTAGCCCCCTCTGAAAAATCAATCTATATTTCTGTGCAGATCGATAAATACAATCGAGTTGCCCGTTTACTTCTGCCAGGCGAAATAATCAAAATAATTCGATCAGTTAAATATTGATCTTATCACTACAACAGATCAAAACTCATTGCAAACGAGTTTAATAATTTTTTTTGCTAATCTCAGAGAAATAATCTCAATTTCATCTTTTTGTTAATATCATGGCACTGCAACGCATCGATTTTTAAGAATTGAGCATTTTAGTCTCACTTTGTGTTTATTCCGGCAGATTTAAAAAAAACCTTTTGATTGTGTAAATTGATTCTATCACATTTTTATAAGCTTGTGAGTCTTGGTAGTTTTGCAGTGCCTTAAAAATTGCCAATAATTACTTAGCTGATAAGAAGCAAACTGTGCCCATTGGCATACATGAAACTTTGTTAAAAATATTTGCGTTGGTATTCCTCAAGGACTATTTTAGGTTCAACTTTGTTTTTATTTATGTAATTGGCATCTTTCGCTTTAACATAAAAGATATGCTGTCCCGATTTACAAAAAGCTTTAAAAATGTGTTAAATAATCGGTTCAAGTACAGTCTTAACAACAAATATTCTAATTATTACGGGTATACTAACTTTATTTTAAAAGCTTAACCATAGAACTTTCATTTTTTTTTCGCTTTTAGACAAAGAACGTCAAGAAAAGCTTAAATATTTTAGTAAAGTACAACACACGGTCATATCGATTTAAAAGAGGTTCAAGTATTGTTTCAAATACAGCCTTAACATCAAATATTTAGGTTGCAAGGGATATCTAACTTAATTTTAAAAAACTAGCTATTCCGTTCATATAATTGTGCTTTTTAGATATAACTCTTCACTGATTTCTGTAGGAACTGCCCTTCAAACAAGTTCTAAGCAAAACTGGCCTACCAAAAAAGGTAAAGAACGTCAAGAAAAGCTTTAATATTTTGGTAAAGCACAACGTTAGGTCATAAAAGAGCTTTAAAATGTTTTTAATATTCCGTTCAACCACATCCTTAATACCAAAGATTCTGATTACTGCAAGTATACAAACTTAATGTTAAAAGCTCAACCACTAAATTTTGATTTGTTTAGTTAAGCTTATTTTGACATAACTCTTCACTGGTTCCTATAAGAACTGCGTTTTAAACATTTTCCAAGCAATACTACAATTATCCAAAAAGGTAAAGATCGTTAAGAAAAGCTTTATTAAATTGGTCCAATGTAATCCTCGGTCATAACAAAGCTTTACTCATATGTTAAGAATTTAGTTCAGGCACATGTTTAACACCAAAGATTCGTATTACTACGGGTACCTACTTTTCAAAGCTCAGCCACCCAATTTTCATTTATTTAATTGAGCTTTTAAGATATAACTCTTCGCTGATTTCCGTAAAACTGCTTTTCGAGCAGGTTGCAGGTAGAACTGCACCTATCCAAAAAGACAAAGCACACCGATAAAAGCTTTAATATTGCAGTAAAGTACAAGCCTCGGTCTTATAAAAGCTTTAAAAATGTTTCAATTATTCAGTTCAAACATAGACTTACCACCAAAGATTGTTGATAAGCTAGCTTTAGAGTAAAATGCAAAGATATTACATTACATCTTACAAAAATATCGAAAGCTTTTTTTAAATTTTGAATAAAAATTAGTCGAGAGAAATGTGTAGACCAAATGAAACAATTATATAAATCAAACCTAAAATGGACCAAATGAAATAATTATATAATTATTTGAGCCTTTAAGAAAAAACGGGGCCTGTCCAAAAAGACAAAGAACGTCAAGAAAAGCGCTAATATTTTGGTAAAGCACAACCCTAGGTCATAAAAAAGCTTTAAACATGTTCTAAATATTCCGTTCAATCACATCCTTAATACCAAAGTTTCTGGTTCCTGCAAGTATATCAACTTAATGTTAAAAGCTCAACTACTAAATTTTGATTGATTTGTTTAATTGAGCTTAGTTTGACATAACTCTTCACTGGTTCCTCTATAAGAACTGCGTTTAAATATGTTCCAAGCAATACTAAAACTATCCAGAAAGGCAAAAAACGTCAAGAAAAGCTTTAATAATTTGGTTCCAGTGTAATCCTTGGCCATAAAAAAGCTTTAAATAAGTGTTAAGTATTCAGTTCTAGCACAGGTTTAACACCAAAGATTCGTATTACTACGGGTACCTACTTTTCAAAGCTCAGCCACCCAATTTTCATTTGTTTAATTGAGCTTTTAAGATAAGTGTTACTCTTCACTGATTTCCGAACGAACTGCTTTTCGAACATGTTCCATGTAGAACTGCACCTATCCAAAAAGACAAAGCACGCCAAGAAAAGCTTTAATATTGAAGTAAAGTACAAACCTCGATCTTTTAAAAGCTTTTGAAATGTTTCAATTATTCAGTTCAAATGCAAAAATATTTCTAGATTTTCCATTTTATTATCTTACAAAAATATCGAAAGCGGTTTTTTTGTTTTTGAATAAAAATTAGTCGAGAAAAATGTGTAGACCAAATGAAACAATTATATAAATCTAATCAGAAAGTTTTCAAAAATTTTAACAGAGCTTCAACAGATAATCGCTTTTAAACAATATAGAAAAAAAAATTTTGAAAATCTTGTTAGAATTTTTTAACCCTTATGTTTATACCCAAAAAATTTTACTTTAATATACATATACCCGGTGGCTATAGTAAACCACGAAGACACAAGGACTGAGATGTATGTGCTAAACTGGTACTGGTGTTAGTTGAAATTAAACCCTAACATTTCATGGAGCGAACTAAAAATTGGTTTAATCGAACGCTTTCAAGATCGAAGAACTGATCTTGATGTGAGACATATGATCGATTCTCGAAAGCAAAAAGTAAAAGAACCGTTCATGGTTTTCTATAATGAAATCCAGTCGTTAACCTTGCAGTATCGTATTCCGCCTTCAGATACAGAAATTTTACATGTCCTTCGAAGAAATATGAGGGCGGGATTACAAAATGCCTTGGCCGATAGAGAAATACATTCTATTAGTGAATTAGTTAGGCGATGCGTTGCACTAGAAGATTCATGGAAGCGAACAAACTACGAACCTGAATTATTTTGCACTCGTAAATACATCAATGAATTAGAGATTAATTGTTTCACTAACAATGGTAGAAATATCGGCGCTGCCTCGCAGGGCGGAGAGGACCAAACTTCCAATGGTGTGCAGCTTGGTTCTCTATGTGACGATGTAGCGGCTATGTCTTTTAAACAAAAACCTTTGTCAAATCAGTTACCAAACCAAACTCAGCAAAATCCTCGGAATAACAGAAATGTTGATATGCTAATATGTTGGAATTGTCATGATATTGGACATGGCTTCTTCGATTGTACCAAGCCAATTAATAAAGTCTTCTGCTTTGGATGTGGACGATCTGACATTCTTAAACCTAATTGTTTTAGATGTCAGGGAAACGAGCAACCGAGGTTTCAGGGTACTGGGAGTGGGTTTCCTCGGCAGAAAGTTCAAACACCCAGAACACAAACAGTCGAACAGGCCCCGAATTCCAATCAAGACCAAGTGCGGAGAACACTGAACAATCCTTAAATCTCAGTACAAATTTAAATAAGTCCAAAAACTCTGCAAATGGCAATTGTCATCCAAATTTGAATGTAGCTACTTTACCTACCACAAATGCTTCTTACTCTTCTAATATTCAAAAGCCTAAAGTAAACAAAAATTGGTCCCGAGTGAACGAATACTGGAATCATCGATCTATTATAGCAGAGACGTTCGTTACCGATGAAACAGATAATCGGCCATACGCCGATGTATTTATCAATAATGTACCGTACCGTGGGTTGATGGACAGTGGAGCCTCCATTTCAGCATTTGGTAGTGAAAGTAAAGCATTTCTTGACAACCCCAACTATAAAATAATCAATTTTCCATCGGTGATCAAAACCGCTAGTTGTCATCAGGAGCGTGTCTTTGGGTATCTTTGGGTAAAAATTAGTTTCAACAACGTTCATCATTCTATGAGAATTTATATTATTCCGGAATTAAAACAGAAACTATACTTAGGAATAGATTTCTGGAAATTATTTGGAATTGAGCCCAAATTGAACTTAATATCCGAATTGAACCTCTGTTCTGATGATAATGATACAAACCTTGAAACCAATCGACACATCTTAACGAAAGCTGAAGAACTCGAGTTATCAGCTGTTATTCAGGAATTTTCATCTTTCGAAGATCATGGTCTAGGAAAAACCACGCTCCTTTCTCACCACATAGACGTCAATAATGCAACCCCTGTAAAGCAACGGTATTACTCCGTCTCTCCACTGAAACAGGCTGAACTCTACGCGGAAATTGATAGAATGCTATCCTTAGGAGTGATTGAGGAATCGACAAGTGCGTGGAGTTCCCCGGTGACATTGGCCTCAAAAGCGAACGGCAAAAAGCGACTATGTTTGGACGCTCGGCGGCTGAACGAGGTGACGGTCAAGGACGCGTATCCGCTGCCAATAATTGACGGGCTTCTGAGCCGACTGGACCAAACAAAATTTATCTCCATTATAGAACTCAAGGATGCCTTCTGGCAGATTCCTTTGGCTCAGGAGTCCCGAGATAAAACAGCGTTTACCGTCCCTGGCCGTCCATTATATCAATTTACCGTAATGCCGTTCGGGCTGTGCAACGCCCCGCAGACAATGTGTCGGCTAATGCACCGGGTGATTCCACACATCTTGCAAGAACACGTTTTTGTTTATTTAGATGATCTCCTCATCACTAGTGGATCTTTCGTGGAGCATATGAACCTGTTAAGAGTTATCGCCGGTCATCTCACCTCAGCGGGCTTAACCGTCAACCTGGAGAAAAGCAGGTTTCTTCAAAAAAAGTGTCCGATACCTATACCTAGGTTATATTGTAGGCGATGGCAGCCTGCGGGTTGATCCGGAAAAAGTGAGAGATATCAATGAGTTTCCGGCGCCAAAGACGATTAAAAAACTTCGCAGTTTCTTGGGGATGGCGGGGTAGTATCGTCGCTTTATTGCAAATTATGCGACAATATCATCCTCGTTAACTGATCTGTTAAAGAAAAATGCTAAATTTGTTTGGAACCAAACGAGACAACTTGCCTTCGAAAAATTGAAAAATACATTAGTAACAGCACCAGTTCTAGTTTATCCAAATTTCACCAAGCCATTTTATATACAATGCGATGCTTGTCGTACTGGCGTAGGAAGCGTGCTTTTCCAGATTGGGGATGATGGGGCTGAGCATCCAATCGCGAATTTATCCAAAAGGCTAAACCCGGCGCAACAAAATTATTCAATTACAGAGTTGGAATGCTACGCGGCCGTGCTAAGCGTACAAAAATTCCGTCCCTATGTGGAAGGGTTGGATTTTACCATATTGACGGACCATGCAAGCCTAAACTGGCTCATGAGTCAGAAGGATCTTGCCGGTGGACTCGCTAGGTAGAGCTTGAAACTGCAATCGTTTCGTTTCAATATCGAACATAGAAAAGGGGCTCAGAATGTTGTTCCTGATACCCTTTCTCGAGTTTACGTGGAAGAATACTTAACCAGTGCGGTTTCTGATGTGCTTGAGATCGACTTAAGTTCGCCGGCATTTCAGTCTAAAGAATATCTGGATTTGATACACCAAATCGAGAATGCTTCTCTGCAGAATTTTTCGATAATAGAAGGGAAAATTTATATCAATCTCTCCAAAAATCAGGCAGCCGACGTCACCGATTTACCTACCTGGAATCTGTATGTCCCGTTGCAACTAGTGTCTAATCTCATATATCTGGCTCACGATCCACCTCTTTATGCACACCAAGGAATTTATAAGACGCTTGAAAAGTTACAGCGGTATTACTATTGGCCACGCATGCATCATGACGTGCGCCAATATATTAATCAATGTCAAGTATGCAAACAAACAAAACCCGTAAATTATGCTCTACAGCCCCTGATCGGTAAACAAATTCTTGTGGAGAGATGTATGCAACATCTCTTTATGGATTTTCTGGGACCTTATCCAAGATCAAAACATGGAAACTCCTTTCTGTTTATTGTTCTGGATTCATTCAGCAAATATGTTTTCCTAAAACCTATGAAGCACGCTTTATCGACTGATGTATGCAGAGTACTAGAAAACGAAATTTTTAAATGTTTTTCTGTGCCTGAAACTATACTATCGGACAATGGGCCTCAGTTTACTTCTAAAAACTTCAGAATCTTTTACAAAAATACGGTGTAAAACATATGCGCACGCCCAGATATTCTCCTCAATCGAACTCGTCGGAGAGAGTAAATCGTTCCATCCTTGCGGCCATAAGGGCATATATTGCGGATGATCATCAAAATTGGGATATAAATATTCCCGATATTATCTATGCACTTCGAAACGTCGTTCACACATCCACACATTTTTCTCCCCATTTTGTTCTATTTGGACAACATATGATCATGCATGGTTGCGAATATAAAATTTTACACCAACTCAACTTAACGAACGAGAGAGAGGTGTCAGTACAGTCTAAGAATAATCGATTGAGTGCATGCCAGGAATTGATATTATGTCATCTTAAACAAGCATATGAACGAGGAGCGCACACCTATAATCTCAGAAGTAAGCCTAGAAATCTAGATGATGAACAGCTAGTGTACGTAAGAAATTTTGCTCAAAGCAACGCTGCACAGAAATTTTCATTGAAGCTGGCTCCAAAATTTATTGAGGCCAAAGTGATTCGTAGAGTTGGGACGGTAGCTTACGAATTAAGAGGTAAGGATGGAAAGAGTTTGGGTATTTTTCATGCAAAGGATATTCGATCCTAACTCGCTATAAAGTATCTCGTTAATTCAACTTGCGCATTTTCACTAAACGTATCATTTTTACCCAATAAACTTACTAAAATGTATAAAACTTTAAAAATAAAGCCCGGCATTTTGAGACACTCAGGGAGTCGTTGGGTACGTCCCCACGATTGTAACGATATCTGCGCTTTTTGGATCGTTACTGAGGTGGTACTGTAGTGGTCAAGTTATGAATTATGATTGTTGTTTTCGTTCCCCTTGTGGTATTTTAACGTTTAAGTATTTTCGTTACTTTTTGTTATTCTCCTTTGACTCCCACCCAAAAGAATTTCGCAATTTACCTTTGGTGTTTGTGCAAAATTTAATGGATGATCCCGTTGTTTTTTTTCGTTTTAAATCTTCATGTTTGATGAAAAAGATAACAAATAGATCAGTCAAGTTGATAGCAGTCTCTGGACAAGAGTGGTAGATTTTTAAAATTATCTTTTTTATTTTTTTAGTGAGTTTAGTGTTATTACAGTAACGTAAATTAATCTTTGACAAAATTGATCTTTTTTTGCTGTGTTGCTTAAAAGTTTTTTTTTGTAATTTAAGTTTGTTAATTTTTTTTAAAATTAAAAATTTAATCCCTGTAAGAAGGAAATGTGAAAAGGAAAGTGCTACCAGCCGCAATATTGGTGTGTAGACTGGGAGAAAATCGGTAAGTGACTTTTTGGTGTTTCGTAACATGGTTTCATGTGTTTTTCTCATTTTTTTTCCTTCTATATACATAATAAATAATTAACGGAGCATTAAGGTAAGGCAGACTAGTAAGATATGAAGATCGAGGGCACATAAGTGTATTTTTGTTTTTTTTTATTAATTTTTCCTGAAACAAGGAAATTGCATATTAGAGAGATTCACGGCCATAAATATTACCTCTCTAGGCTGAGCGCAGGTTAAACCCATAAAATTGATTACACTTTGGTATGCAACTTTCCTAAAACACGAAAGTGTTTATGTTTACGGGCCAAGCGGCTTTGCTTAAACTGCTTCCCGTAACACTCTCAATAAACTAAAATGTTTGTAGAATGAAATGTGACAACTGGTAACTGAGGAAATTCATGTTGGACGAAATAATTTCGACAATAGGTTTTAGGTGCAATTAAGATTTCCTGACCAAATTATTTATTCTTTAAAAATATTTCAGTTTTTGTGATTTACTTATCTAAAAGCTGTTTGAGCTTTTGGCTTAAGTACTTTGCGAATACTTCATTATACAAAGTTTAAGGCTCTCGCTTTTTCCTAAAAATTAGCAAGTCATCTAACTATTTAAAGCTTAAGAAATTCCATTAGATTACATAATTTAAAGCTTGCTTAAAACGTTTGGTCTGATTTTTACCAAAATCATTTTTTAAGTTGACATTTCTGAATCAGCTTCATTATAACGAGGTTTTCAATAAAATCGAATTGAGATTTTGTAACAATGAATTGCTCCAAATGTTTATAAATTATAGAAAAATTATTTCTGATTGGTAAGCTAAAATATTGTGACAGCTAAATTGAGTTTGATGACCTCAGAGCCAAATAAAATAAATTTTAAAGCTGTAACCAGACATTATAGGCCTTATACTTTTAAACTAAATATTTTGCTATTATTATTTTATTTGGGTTACTGATCCTTTGATAATCAAGCTTTATATTTGAAGTATCATTTTATATTCTTGGAGGTAAATGGATTAAAATAAATAAAATCACGCTCCAATTTTCCAGTATCAAAGTATAAAATCGATAGGTATATAAAACAAAAAACCTAAGCACTTTTGGTATCCACTATCTTTAAACTGCAAAAAAGCTCTATAAACGCACAACAACAACTCGACACAAATTACATTGATTTTTGTAAATTCAGCAAACGTGTTGATTATGTTCGAGTATTGAAGTTATTCTCC
The DNA here is from genome assembly GCA_963556165.1 of Tipula helvola. Lineage (NCBI taxonomy): Eukaryota > Metazoa > Arthropoda > Insecta > Diptera > Tipulidae > Tipula > Tipula helvola. The sequence goes on along the minus strand of OY744481.1, from coordinate 332,955,515 downwards.
GTTTTCTCCTACATCTCTTTGTATGTAGGTAGGTTTCTTCTTTTCTCCAAGTCAAGTATATTGTGAAAAACAATTCTTTGATATATGTATAAATAGGGAATACATAACAACAATAACATAAAAGAATATACATAATACATAATATTGTGTACTTAAATGTATAAAGGAATGTGAGGAAAATTTTGCAAACAAAAAACAATTTTCTATATTCGGGTACGTGTATTTCGATTGGGGTGGAATCCCTTCTGTATACAATCTAACAAAATGATACATAGAACGACTGGTGTAGCTAGGTCAATTATTTTTAATTGTTGTACATGTAACACATAAATTAAATTATTGATTTTACCAATGCGAGGATTACATTAAATATTTTATCGAGAGGTATACGAGTATTTGTAGTGGAGTACACTGAAGTAGAAAGAATTACTATTTTAATTCCTATTTATGTTTAACAGGAGGGATTTTTATTATGTGCCATGTTACGTGCTTTTTTTACGGTAATTTAATTTAATTAAAAATGGTAAATCAGAATTTAGGTTTAACAGTAAAATATTGTGTTAATCTATCTATAATAAAATAAAGCCTCTTAGAATTATATTAGAATAAGATGCTGTTCTAGCTTAAAATATTAGAGCAATAGAAACGTACCATTATGTTTGAAAGCATTCAGAAAAATTCAGGAACTAGTTTTCCCTATTCACTAATTATTATTATTTTTTAAATTTGAAAGCACCAAAAAGTATATTTTTGCTTATAAATATTTGCCCGATTAATATATCCCGAAATTTCAATTTTACGCTTTTGCTAATAAATAATTACGAAATTAAAAATCTCAACTAACTAATTTGAAATATTTTTGCCTAACCTAGCAATATACTACCTATATTTTGAAAGCTTTATCGATTTTTTTTTTAATTTAATCATTTTCTAAATAAAAACACTTTTGAAGCTTTTTATCCCAGAGCCACTTTTGGGTAATTATTATGTTCGGTTAGAAAATTTTTCTTCCATTTCAATTTATTTTGCAAGGTTTTGTAATGTTTGAAAGCTCTTGGATCAGCTAAAAGAAAACAAGAGAAAAACAAGCGGTTTTATTATATGTATTTCATAACTTTTTAATGAAAATATTGCCAAAATCTGTTTACTCCCTTAAGGCAAATTAAACCACTTACAAATTTAAATAAAATAATAACCAACAATAAGCTCTCGGAAATTTCCAATTTATATTTTTGTCTTAAGGCGTTAAATTTAAGACGATAAAATATTTAAGGTTTTCGACGTATTGTTTATCAATAAACTCACATACATAAATAGTATTGAAAGCTCCAAAATATTATTTTAATTTTTTTCTACAGCTAGATCTACAAATCGATTAATTTTCTAAACTCGTAAGATTAAATATATGTTAAAATTTTTGCTTGTTAGTTTTTAAAATTCGCAGGATTAGACGTTTATTAGTTTATTAATTACTTCCAGTTGGGCCTGTCAAAAGCTCCGTTCGGGCAACATTTATGTGACTCTAAATGAGGATTAATTGTAAACAAATAAAAGTTCAGAAGCTAAAATAGGGTCTGCCATCAGTAGCTATTTTGCTGTTTTTAAAAGCTCACCATCTAAACATCATCTTTTCAATTCAATCGTACAAGCGGTATTAATCAAAAAGCTTTTTAACTTTTGTTATTAATTTGACATATAATGCATAAGATAAAGAAAAAAAACTTTAACGCTTTATTTTACGTTCTATCTTTCTACGTCTTTCCGAAGTTCAGATACCGTTATTACGCAAATCAGTGATGTGTAAAGTGTAAAAAGCTGAAATAAAAAACTGAAAATGTATTCGGAGATGTTATCCTCGAATCTTCGGTGTTTTGCTGTATTTGTGTAGTTTTCTTATAACCGAGGATTCTTTCTCTACCGGTTCTCTGAGTTTCGAATAGGTCCAATTTTGCATGAAATATGTTTGAAACGCGGTTTGAAACTAAAATCAGTGACTAGCTATAACTAAAAAAGCTCAATTTATAAATCACAATTTAGTTAGCTTTTTTACAAAAAGTAGTTAATTTCAAAATAACAAGAAGCTTTGGCGTTTGAAACAAATATTTTAGATATTGCGAAGCTTTTTTATAACCGAGGATTGTATTACTTTTCAAGTATTAGACTAGCAATTAAATTTTGAGCTTTTTGGGAGCTTTAATAAACGTAACACTTTAATAAAAGTTGTTGAAAGATAAGTAATAATGTATTACAAACACAACATCCAATTCTGCCCAATTTCTTCTTGCCAATACCGCGAATGGAACTCGGGACCCTCAAGAACTAATTCTTTCAAGTAGAAAAGCAAGTGTTTACTCTCTGTACCACTTATGGCGATGTTTCCTAACCAGCTGCCGAACAGCTTTCGTTATAACCAATTTATTAACTTTCAATATCTTTTGTTCACAAATTTAGTATTAACTAAAATTCATAATATTTTATTTTTGTGTTATTCTAGAGCTTCCTAAAATTAATTGTTTTGTTCTAATTGTTTAACCCTTGTGTGTATACTCGACCACTTTTATTCGATTTAACATACATAATATGTATACTCTGAAAATAATTTTTCAGTGTTCACATAACAACTATACAATTTTAGTACAAAGTTACAAAATTGTGAACTTTCTCGCACATCAGAATCAAAAAAAACACTTCGCTCAATTGCTGACGCTGCTCGTGCACCCAGAAACAATCGGCTAATTGCCTAAAAATCCGGTAACGACCCAATATAATCCGCTCATTTCTTATAGTGAACAATTTTGAATCAGCTAGGTCACCAGTTAAATTTTAAGGTCCTCTCAGAACCGTTTTATTTTATTTTTTACTGGAAAATCCCAAATCTTTTGCTGGAATCTAATCTGTTTGCACTTTCGTTCTATTCCTATATTGTGGAAGCTCGAATATCTTCTAGAACTTTCAAAGACGTTTCAGTTTAACTGATTATTAAAAAGACCTTCGTTAAATAATGTTCAAACAAAATATTCCTAAATTTTTTATTAGGTTGAAGCTTTTTAAAAAATTATTTTTTTAAGCAAACTTAATGTTTTACTCTGATGTTTGAATTAAAAAATGTCAGCTATAAAAAAAACTATTCAAAAATATTCAAACATCTTAAAAAAAAAAACATTTCAAATTTTCCCTTAATCAAAATGAAATCGCAAAATCTGAAGGAAATATAAGATTTCTAAAGCTTTGCTAATCCACGTAGATAATAATTTGCCAAAGTTTTGAAAAATAGGTCAGGAACATTTTCAAAATGTTATTTCCATGAAGATCAAATTTCTGTTATCGGACACTCGCCCGCCGTAACACGAAAGCTTTCGAGAATTGATAATATTTTCTAAAACAATTAAATTTATTTTTGAGATTTTAGATAATCTTTAAAATTAATTATGAAAATGGAAATCGCTGAAAAGTGGAAGCCTAATTTATGTTTATCTATAGGTTAGTGCAATTTATTCTATCAAATTTTACATAAAGCGCTTGAAGTGTAAATTTTGAAAATTTCTCATCTTTAATAATTTTAAAAAACGTTTAAAGCAACTTCAAAATATTAGGTTAAATTAAAAAAAAATTTACAACGGTTTGCCAATGTTTTAAAAAAGAAAAAACATTTGGAAAATTTTCCAAAATTTTTATTATACTAATTACTTTAGTATTTTGGTAAAATTTTTGTGATTTCCGGCTCTATGACAAATGAACCCGATTTCCGGCTCAATGACAAATGATAATGAGAAATGACTTGATTTTTTATTTCGCCTACTCCAAATAAAAATGCAATCAGCTAGACGAAATAAAAAATCAAGTCATTTCTCATTATCATTTATGTCATCGAATCGGAATTCGGGTGCAGGACTAGATTATTTTATTAAATAAAGAAATTTCTCATCAGTGGAAAAGTTGTTTCGTTATGTATGTATATCATCGCTTCTGGCTATATTTTTCGACTTTTGTCACTACTGAAGTTTACATTTTTGAATTTAAGCTCGGGAGTCATTCTTTTATAATTTTTGTTGCATAAGTAAGTAGAAAAGGCAACTATTTGCAAAAGCTCGGTCACCAAATCAAAAACTCGATTTTAACCTGACGTAATTGTAACACCTTCCAGCGGTTTAAAATATTATGGTTTCGATAAAACTTTTATAAATTTTTAAATCTAAAATAAGCTTGTCATAAATTATCGGTTTTTGATAGAAAATTTACAGATGCTTTGAATATAATCATTTTAAGTCACCTTCAGTTAAGTTTCAAATCATTTAACTCCGTTAGTTTAAAATGTTATCTAAAATTTTGCTGTCTAATGCTTTTAAGATTTACGTTGTCTTTTTAAGTTTTTCGAATAATTTTTTTGTCCAATTAGATTCTAATGAAATCTTCCATACAACAATGCTTTTGTAATATTGCTTAAGTGGCAGTGCATTTCTAATAAATTAAAAATATTTTTTACAACATTGGAACACAGATTGTCAGGCAAATTATACAATTTTTTCATGTTAATTATAACTCGAGCAGTACCGCTGAAACTTTTGAGCTTTATTCTATCAAATTTTACATGCAGCTCTTTAGGATAAATTTATTTTATTGAACAAAAAAAATTTTCTTATAAGTTAAAACTATTTTGTTATGTTTTAAATATCTTTTTGAGACATTTTTTCTGCGTTTCTGAACATTTCTGAACGTTTCTTCTCAATTTCGAAAATTGAGCTTTTTTAATAAAAAAACGTCTTTCGCATGTTTGTTTTAAATTTAAGCTCTGTGGGTCATTCTTTTATATATTTTGTTGTTTAACTAAAATAAAAATAACCTTTTTGCGAAAGCTCGGCAACAAAAACAGAAGTTACCGGTTTTTGAGAGAACGTAGACTGGTGTAGAATGATTTTAAATCACGTCATTGTGAACTTTTAAGTTTTTGGAATACATTTTTGCCCAACTAGATAGATTGTAGTATAACGTACATACCTCTGATAATACTTCTATTTAGGCAGTGCATTTCCAACAAAATAAAAGTTATTTTGCACTTCTCAAAAGCTTCCGGTTTATTTAAGCACTATTCATTGGGCATTTCCTGCAATTTTATTTTATGGGTGATTACTGTTAAAGAACAATTTCAATTATTCAGTAAAAACTTTTAGGAGGGATAAATAAACAATTTTGAAGTTTGAGTATAATCTTTCAATTCAATTTGTTTCTTAAGAACCAGAAAGTTCGTCTTTTTTTTGGTTTGGAAATTGTTGAAGGAAACATTTCTGATTAATTCATTCCATTGAAAGCTTTGATCAAATTTTACACAATTTCGGGATAATCTCATAAGCCCGTAAAAAAGCGTAATTCTACTGACCCGAATTATTAGAAGTTATGTTAAGCAAAACTTTTATTATGTCCTACTAAATTTCAAAGCTTAGTTAAACGCTATGATAAATTATTTTTAACGAAAAGAAAGAACATTTCCGAAACCACCATTTTTAATTATTTTCTTCTTCGGAAACTAGACTCCCAATTGAGATGAATTTTTGTTTAAACAAAATATCTCTAAAAGCTAAATTTATTAAATACAGCCGTTTCCAAAAAATATATTTGATTTATTAATTGTCTGAATGTGGGTTTAACAAAAAGCGGTTAGTTTAGGTAAACTATTCACAAGACATAAGAGCTTAATTCAAATTTGATAATTTTTGTGGAGGTAGAACAAGTTGAATATTAAATTATTTCACTTATACCGATTTTAATTAAGTCAAATTTAGTAAAGTTAGAGGAGACACAAAAAAAAACGTTCAATATTAAAAATAATTTTTGTGTTAAGTCAACTTACACGATTATGTCTTTGGGCCACAGAATCAAACTTTAACTAAATTAATTAAACCAAAAACATTGAAAATAATAATTCTCTAAAACAAAGCAAGAACTGTGTTGGAAAAATGTAGATCATATTGTGAGCGCCACGACGAATTTTATCTGTAGCTTCTTGTGATTTTATGGTTTTTCAAGTTTTTGCGACTGAGCATGCATTGCTTTTACGTGTGCGCCTTAATTTGAAAAACGTAGTATTCGCTCGGCGTCCATCGTCCGAGCAACAGCAAATTAGCGATTATCCTAGTTATTTTTTTCGAATAAAAAGTATTCTTTATATTTTCCATTCTAAGGCACGAGTTGTTTTATTACTCTTCCTAAAATCATTTTGCAACATCTGAAGACCGTGGCAGGACAAGTTTAGTGTTGTTGCAGAGAAAATTTCAGTTAGTGTGGAGCTGTATCAATTCGTGAAAAACAATGGACGATATCCAGAAAGTTCGGAAAGTGCAGAGACAAGCGTTTACAAGAGTTTTAGGCAAACTGAACGCTGAAATGGAAAACGAAAATCCATCGGACGATGTTGTAACGGCTCAGTTTGCAATACTTTCAGAAAAAGCTTCTGACATTGAAGACACAAACAAGAAGTTTTTTGAACACATGATGAAAGCCAATAGCTCTGAAGCGAATTTTGAGACAGAAAATACAAGTGCTGATGAATATAATTTGCGGGGAGAGTCACGACAGCGATCCGTGTGAAAAAGCAAAATAGTTGAGTTTGAGTGCGAGATAAGATATTGTGAAAGACAAAAAAGCATGTTTTGCGTGTTTGAAGTTGAACCACAGCTACAATAAGTGTCGTTCTAGAATAAAGTGTGCCTGGTGTGGTAAAATACATGCTTTGTTGATGTGTCGGGAAGTGACCAAAAATGATAGCGATCAGACCGCAGGTGAAATCCAGACAATGACAAAAAATCTCGCTCTCGCCAACGTAACCTTTCAAGATCCCCAAGTTTATTTGCAGACGCTCCGCGTCAAGTTGAAAGGGCCAACGAGAGAACGAGTAGTTCGAGCGGGCATTGACACCGGGTCGCATAAATCGTACGTGTTAGCCAGTTTTGCCGAAAAATTAGGTTTCAAAAATATCGGTGAAAAGAAGATGGTGCACTTATTGTTTGGTGGGGGGATGTCAGAGCCCTGACAACACCAAGTTTCACGCATCACACTAAGTAACTTGATGGTATACTTTCAAATGTACTTTCACGGCATTTCATGAGGAGATCATTTGTCAAAATATTGCGGCATATGAAAACAGCACACGTTTGAACGAGCTGAAAACCGAACCTATAGCTGTATTGATAGGCGCGGATGTGGTGGGACGGCTGTACACAGGTAAAATTGTACAAATTCCCACTGGGGAGACCGCCGTCGAAACTCTCCTTGGCTGGACTATAATAGGGAAAAATTAAACAAATTTTTTGGAACGCTAAGATGCTGCTATCACAGTTATTTCGATGTTTGCTAGAGAAGCAGATATTACGGATTTATGGAGACTTGATGCGCTGGGAATTAAAGATCCAGCTGAGAGAGTTTCAAAGGAAAATTATCTCGCTCAAGCAAAGGCAAATTTTTTATCCACCACTCGGGTCACTCAAGAAGGGCGCTACGAAGTGGCGCCTACCTGGAAGGAGAAGCAACCCCCACTAGAAAATAATCGTTTTATGGTCGAAAAGAGATTTATTAATCTGACCAATAAATTGAAAAATGAACATTTGTTTGAGAAGTACGACGATTTATTGAGATTTTGGGAAAAAGACGGCATTATCGAAGAAGGGCCTAGTGATCAGTTATCAGAGCATGATTATTATTTGTCACATCGTCATGTTCTAAAAATTAGTAGCACCACACCAGTCCGACCAGTGCAAAGTGAGACCAGTGAGCAACAATCGATTGTCATTTGGAAAAATGGTTTAAAAATCCACGAACATTGAAGAATAAGAGTTGATAGAGAGAATACGCGACTCATTCTACGTCGACAATTGTGTCACGAGCATGAAATCGGAAAAGGAGGCCCAGTATTTCCAAGACGAAACTACACGGATCATGAAAGAAGCCTGTTTTGACCTCCGAGGGTGGGAGATGATGCACAATAATGGCCAATCTGACAACAGTGCCGTACTCGGAGTGATTTGGAACAAGGACAAAGATACATTGAGACTTAATATAACAACAACGGAAAAACGAGCAAAAAAAATTACGTCCGTTCATCTGGTACAAGCGAAATTACGAGTTAAGCCACGAGAAGATATTTCGATTTCACGCATGGAACTCTTGGCAGCAATGCTTGGAGCACGCTTGATGAAAACCACAATCGATTCGTTAAAATTAAAGAAGGTAGAGGTAATTTTTTGGACGGATTCGTCAACTGTTTTGTCCTGTATCCGTCGTAATGGTCAATGGGCAGTTTTTGTGTGGAATAGAATAACAGAAATACGAGCGACCACTGATATTAAAACTTGGCGACACGTACGAAGCAATCAAAATCCGGCCGATCTGCCGTCACGAGGGTGTACAAACAGACAGCTCATAAATTCCAGATGGTGGGAGGGACCAGACTTGCTAAAAAATTCTCCTGATCACTGGCCAGCCGATTGTATTGAGATTAACGAGGATGATATTAACGCAGAGTTGAAGAAAAACGCAGAGAAAACTACGCCCTAAAGTTTCATTCAAGAGGCTACGGTACTCAGTTGTGCTAATGTGATTATCAGAGAATCTGATCCACCGTGGTATTTCCTCAGAATGTCAAGTTATCTAAAAACCGTCCGAATGATTGCTTGCCAAAAGGGGGAAATCAGCGCAAGAGAATTTATTGATGAAGAATCGCGAATTTTGAAAATCAGCCAAGACGAGGCTTTTGAAGGAATAAACGATTCACGATTAAAGACCCTCAAAGTCTATAAAGAAGAAAGCACCGGATTAATCAGAACGAAATCACTGGTTTCAAATCGCGATGACATTTTTGGCTTCAGATTTCCGATAGTTTTAAGCCATAATCATGAATTGGTCAAACTGCTTATTATACATACACACCGGAAAAATAATCACGCGGGTATCAATACGATGTTAAAAATTTTGAGAGAAATTTTTTGGATTATTTCAAGTCGGCGTGCTGTAAAAAGTGTCATACAAAAGTATGTTACCTGTCGCCGTTTTGCAGGAAAAACATTAAAAGCACCGCCTACGAGTCTACCTGCAAGGAGAGTCAGAGATGCAAAAGTTTTTGAAATCACGGGAGTAGACTACGCTGGACCTCTCTTTTTACGAGAAGGTCAAAAGTGCTACATCTGTCTATTTACCTGCGCAGTATACCGTGCCATTCATCTTGAGCTGGTTACGACATTGGCAGCTGACGAGTTTCTCGAAGCTTTGCGCAAATTTATACATCGTAGAGGAAGTCCGAGCTACATTTACAGCGATAAGGGTACCAATTTTGTCAAAGCTAACCGTTTACTGCAACACGTCAATTGGGAGAAAATTTCGAGTTATTGTGCGACCAAAAAAATTGAGTGGGTTTTTAATCCTCCATCCACCCCATGGTGGGGTGGGTGGTGAGAGAGAATGGTACGCCTTGTAAAAAATAATCTGAAGAGAACCCTTGGCATTACAAGTCTCAGTTACGAGGAATTGAACACCACACTCTGCGAATGCGAATCGGTTATTAATGCTCGTCCCATCACCTATTCAACGGAAGATAAAAACAACATTTGTGTCATAAGCCCAGACATATTTTTGAAAGAAATTCACGAAGACGGGGTCCCAGATATAGACGAAATTGAGAAAATATCACTGTCGCGCAAATTACGTTATCGGCAACGACTACGCGAGGAAATCAAAGATCGTTTTCGCAGAGAGTACCTCGGTCAACTTTCCAGAAGAACAAAAGTCAATAAAGATCTCTGTAGAACATTAAAGGTCGGTGACTTATTCTTCATTTCAACTGATAACGAAAAGGCTTGCAAGTGGCCTTTAGCCAGAATACAAGAACTAATTCCTGGCAACGACGGAGAAATCAGGACTGTAAAACTCAAATCCTCCTTAAATCTACTGGCTAGACCAGTACAACGATTGATTTCACTGGAAGCGGATTCGGATGGATATCTCCCTAAACCCGTGGAAAAATCATCGGAAAATTCACCATCAGAGGAATGTTCTGAAGAACCAATCGACGCAGATCGACAAGACAGGGGTGAATCAAGTTCGGGTGACACCATGGAGACCCCACAAAACGCATCCGAAGTGCAGCAGGTACTGCAGACACGACGAGGGAGCGCAGTCAAGATGCCGAAATGCTACATCGAATGACATGATTAAATAAATCATTATCTATTTTGACGTTTGTTATTAAATCTTCAATTAAAGCCATTTAAAAAGGTGGGAGCATGTTGGAAAAATGTAGATCATATTGTGAGCGCCACGACGAATTTTATCTGTAGTTTCTTGTGATTTTTTGGTTTTTCAAGTTTTTGCTACTGAGCATGCCTTGATTTTACGTGTTGAAAAACGTAGTATTCGCTCGGCGTCCATCGTCCGAGAGCAACAGCAAATTAGCGATTATCCTAGTTATTTTTTTCGAATAAAAAGTATTCTTTATATTTTCCATTCTAAGGCATGAGTTGTTTTATTACTCTTCCTAAAATCAGTTTGCAACAAACTGTTTCATTTATTAAAGTTTAAACGCCATGATTAAAAGAGTAAATATAGAAACATTTGGACAGCTCCAGACACATTTGAAAAGCTGTTATACTATTTCAGAAATCAAGCTTCATTTGCACGAACTTTTTTTGTAGGATGAGTGGTTAAACCCCAAATAAATTAAACAGAAAGCTCAGATTTTTGGGGTTAACCAAGTTGTAAAATATTTGTACCTACCAAAATATATGATCTTCTGAACTTTTCCAGTCATTAAAAATAAATCAGTTGCTTGAATTTAAGCTTTATGGAACATCTGCATTTTGTAAGCGTCAATTGTCAGTTTTTCTTTACGAAAAATATTTGCAAACATTTTGTAATTCAATTAGCATTGTATCTTTGTAACTTTTTTTGACTTAACGAAGTAACGGATCAGAAGGAAAAAAGTAAAAGCTCAATTAAATCGTTAATATTCCATATTTATGAAAAAAATCGCACCAAGGATAATTATTTGATTAATCTTTTAGGAAGAAGTGTGATTATAGCGTAAAGTTCTGTTTAATACTAGATTGTTAAAGCTTTTATGATTTACATTTTGTATTTTTTCTTTAGACAATTGAAATTTGTATAAGCTTTCTGGTCAAATGTTAATATATTTGATTATTCTGCAAGAGAAGAAAATTCAAATTATTAAGCTGAAATTACGAAAAATCTTTTAAAATTGCTGAAGAAGCTTAACAATTTTATCGTCAAACATGTTCTCTTGTTGTAGTCCCAAAATCCAATTATGTATATTGAAAGCTTAACTTTAAATACTTGAAGATTTAAATATTTGGTTTTAGGAAAATTTGTATTTTAAAGCTGAGTAAAATAAGTTATTTTAAAGAATTATAGTCCTAAGAAACATTGTTTTATACTATTTGCCAATTTTCCCATGAATAGATTTGTATCTTCTACGCTGATTGTATCAATCAATGATAACCGTTTAACCAAACGGATCAAAGGCGAACATTTACTCAGACAAGCTCAACTACCGAATCATTAAAATATCATATTTGTCAATAACATCGAACAAAGCATAATTATTTTATTAATCTTTCAAGAAGCCGTATGATTATGGCTAAAAGTTTTTGTTTCATACTAGATTGTCAAAGCTTTATTCGGTTTACATTTTTTATTTTATTTTTAGATAATTGTAATTTTTATAAGTTCTTTTAAGAAGCTAATTAAATTTTTTAAGAAGCTTTCCAATTTTATAGTCAAATATGGCTATATCGAATATCTTCGCTATATCCTACACAATTGAAAACCTTGCGACGAATTTCGATGCAAGCTTTGCATCGAGGCGTATGCGGTTTTACCTTACATATCATTCTGATGTAAGACATACCACAAACATTTATTTCATACAATTACTAACTTATGCGATGTAAAGCTGTAACTAAATAATGCGCATCCGCAATTAACGTTCATCGAAGCGTTTTCGGTGCAATTTAAGTCTTATTTTGATGTAAGGTAGATAATCAAAATAAATTTGATTCAAGTTACTACGATATTTGTTGCAAAGCTTGTAATGAAAATAAACGCGAAAAAAATCAAAAGTTTGACAATTCAGAGATCCGCACTATCCGTGCAATAAAACGATAACTACCACTTATCGCGTTATTGCATGATTGCACTTTTGAAATCTGTGCAAGGTGCTCTATCGTCCTGTCTAACCAGTGTTTTCCTTCAGGTCCTCCTGCACAAGTAATTCAACTTTAATGAAATATTTTTACATGGGATTCCTTCAGAATTGCAAACTTCACAGCCTTCTCCTGAAAAAATATGTTTTTGAGTTATCGTTTTATTGCACGGATAGTGCGCCAAATTTCGGAATCAATTCAATGTTAGTTTAAATGTCAGATTTGAATAACGTGGATTACATGTGTGGTAAGAAAAGTAAAACAAGGAACAATATTTAGTTTTCATTTGTGGGTACAAAGTAAATTATTTATTTTGATGTAGATTAGGTGAAATTTTTGATAAAGAATGCAACTTGCATCGTATAATACAAAAATATGCTTTAGAAAGATATATCCAGAAATTATTTCTATAACTGTAATACTGTGTCATTAAAAATAATGGAAACCTTAAGAGATGCCAGCGCTCAAACCATAGTAATGACCGAAATATGTGATTAATTTGTATCTGTGTGGGAATGAACTATTGGCCGCGTTCAAAATTTCATCATGACTATTAGCAAAAACCCTACTCTATGCTTTTGTGCCTCATTATGTACAGCAAAAACTAGTATATGCTTTCCTTTGTAGCAAATATATTTCATCCAAATGTTTTTAAACGTGTATTTGTAGCCGTTACTGTAACTACAACTCTTGTTATAATAACAGTTTTCATATTTATAAACCTCAATATAAGATTTGTTATATAGGTAATCTAACAACATTTATAGTGGTCAAAATTCATCACTATAAACCTGTGGCAACATGACATAAGGAAATAACTCGAGTTATAATCTTTTGCGTATTATTTCAAATTCGAAATCTTCATATTCGAATTCATATCATATCAATTTTTTTTAATAATCCAGCAACCACAAACAACCATTATAATCATTTAAAAAAGCAAAAATTCAAATAACTCATACGATTTTGAACAACTTTTAATTTTAAAAACGTTTTCCTGAAAAATACGAATTTTAAAATTATTCCCTTATATCATATTGTTGTTGTATCATATCGTTGCTATAATAACAGCAATATTTATAATTATAAATTCGAGCCTAAATTTGTTCTTATATTAAGAGAACTCTTTATCAGTTTGAAACATTTTAAAAATCTACAGAATTGAAAGAATTAAAAAAAAAATTAAAGAATCTAAATAATTTAAATAATAAATTTAATGAAAGCTTTAAAAATTCTAAACAATATAAAATAATTAGGGTTTTAGACAATTCTATAATTTAAAATAATTAACCAATTCTTTGGCTTAACAGACTTGAATAAAATTCTAAGGGACTTCGACATTTAATGAAACAATGAATTTGAGAAAATCTGAAGTATTTATAGAATCTTAAATTTTTTATACTATAAATAATTTAAAAATATTAAATAATTTAAAATATTTAAGAACTATAAGAATTATTAAATTAAAAGATGATTGAGTTTAATACAGACAAACTTCTCTTTATATTATTTGTGTGGGCATAAAACACACAGAAATGATGGTTTTCCTTGAGTTCTGATTTAGTGAAAAAATTCGCTAAGTTAGTATGTTCTTGCCTCATACTTCATGTATGAAGTTAGAATTGTACTTTTGTAGTTGGTCGTAGCTTCCTGAAGAGTAGACCGAACTTTTGTTCATGCGAGCTTTTCAGTACGAAACCAAACTACCACAGAGAAAACTCAAGGAAAGTTCTCAATTTTGGAGTTGACACACTTTGTTTGACTCTCGGGTTAAAGTAAGGGGCTGATTTTGATATTTCTACTTTTTTATTATAAATAATTGGCCTCTTCATTTTTTCTGATTAACGAGTCGAAAAATGTTGTGAATGCCATAATTGTTAATATACATATTGTGTCTATAAAAAGCCGAAAGAATCTTATTGATTTAATACAGACAACAAACTTCTCTTTCTAATATTTTTGTGGGCATAAGACACACTGAAATGAAAGTTTTCCTTGAGTTTTTTGATTTAGTGAATTTATAATTCGCTAAGTTACTACGTTCTTGCCTCATACTTAATGTATTAGTTTGAATTGTATTTTTGTAGTTTGGTCATAGCTACCTGATGAGTAGACCGAACTTTTTGTTTATGCGAGCTTATCTGTCCGAAACCAAACTACCACATAGAAAGCTCAAGGAAAATTTTCATTTTTTTAGAGTCCATGCATTTTGTATTGACTCTCGGGTTAAAGTACTGGAAGGATTTTGATATTTCTACTTTTTTGGTAGATATATTATAAATGACTGGCCTCTGCATTGTTTCTGATTAACAAGTCGGAAAATGTTGTGAATGCCATTATTGTTAATATATTGTGTCTATAAAAAGCCCAAAGAATCTTATTGATATAAATAATTAGTGGCCCCGGTAGACATTGTCCTGCCACAGGATGCCTTCATGCGTTATTTATTAATCATCTAATATTCAATTATAATTAATTGTAATTATAGTAATGAATTTAATTTAATGTAGCGCGATTTGGTGAACAATATTTTTTGTCAATCCTTTTTTGCCAAAATGAATAGATTCGCTAGTTTACACACACGTGATCATTCAACGCATAATTGGCCATGGGAGAAATATGGATTTTCTAAGTCCAGTGCACAAATGGACATTGTCTGCCGTTGAGATTTATTGATTGTCATTACGAATGCCAAACGAATTGGAAATTCGTACGCCGAAGCCGTTTCAATAAGATTGTCGTTTCCGAGGGTATCATTAGGATACGTGGCAACAGAACGACTTCTCCCTTAAACTTTCCATTCAAAATGGTTGCTCCAATAATATTCCCGGTGATCCGCTGTAATTTAACGTAATTTAATTGTCTGACAATTTGATGCATTGTGTGTTTGGATGCAGTTCGATTGCCGTGTTTTTTTATAATTCTCGATAGATTCTCAATAGATCGCATCCAGATGATCTCTTTTTTTGTGGTTAAATTTCAATTAATTCAGTTTATTTTAACTCTTGTTGTGCATAGGGTTTGCAAAAACCCGGAAATTTTAAAACCCGGGTTTTCGGGTTTGGAAAATACTTAAACCCGGGTACCCGGGTTAAACCCGGGTTTTGTATAACTTCATTAAAATTAAAAAAATATTTAAAATAAAAAGTCAGAAATCCAATTTTATTCATGAAGTATCAACAGTAACAGTTCAATCGTAAAGTAAATTAAAAAAATATGTTAAATTTGTTTAAATTAAATAAGTCCTTAATGCCAAATTTTAATCGTAAAAAATGTTTTAAAAATACTAAAGCGTGTATTGAATTATCACCTAAGTGCGTTCTGGTTTTAGCGCAAATATTACCTGTAATTAACAATACAAGTTCTGCCTCAGTCGAAGTTGGCGATTTTGATAGTAAAGCTTTATATAGGGTATCTAAGTTGTTGTTCCTTTCACCTAAAAACTCGAACATGACGCACTCTTTTTAAATAAATTAGAACTTTGAAGGGTTTGTTTTAATTGCTGCAAAGAGGCCTAAATCAATTCCTCCGCCATTAATAGTTTGACAGAGACATCGCAACATACATTTGGTAAAGTATCGGCGATTGATGATGTTTAACATTAAATAATCTTTTAAAAAATTTTCCTCCGTACTCCAATACATGTGATTTTGTAGTTTACGGAACAGCGTGTTTGTTCCAAACTTCCAACTAGACAGATAATTTATCAACACGTTAAACTGACATTTTTACGTTCCATAATTATTAGTTTTAGCGCATCTAGCAGTTTTAGTCCATATTTAAATTCAAATTTTCTTAAAGAAAAAGTGGAATCCTCCCTTCCTAATACTTTAATCGTTAATTTAATTAGGATAGTAAATTTCGAAAATCGTTCAATAGACCTAAGTTAATTTGTAAGAGTTCTTTAAGATGATTAAGATCTTTATAATGTATTTTGAACAGAATTTATTTTGAAAAATAAATCCGAGTTTTAAGTAAAAAACCCGGGTTTTCGGGTTCATCATATTTGATAAAAACCCGGGTTTATGAGACCGGGTAAACCCGGTTTGCAAACCCTAGTTGTGCACACCTCTTAAAAATTACGTATTATGCACAGGGGGTATGTCATACCCCAGTCACTTAAAACGTTTATTACAGACGAACAATTTGTAATTTTGACTCAAACAAAGTTGTTAGCTATTGTTCAAAGCTTTCAAAATAAGGTCTAATTGCTTTCTTTATTATTTTGTAGCATAAAAAAATTCTAAATAAAATATTAAGAATTATATGATACACACTATCTGGGCTCATTACTCTCCCTCCCGTCGCAGAAGCTGCATCCATCTCAAGTGAACATCGATAGTTTTTATGGATCTCAAGCGTCTCTGGTTTGTCCTTAGTAATGTCCAGTATTCCTGCGATCCCCAAATTGTAACTCTTGACGCAAGGAAAATGTCGTGTACCTATTTTGCAGGTGATCTCTTGCTAGGTGAATGTAGATGAGTTCCAAACAGTATTGGGCTGTGACTATTGTATTAATATTTTCATTAACAAATTTGCATTTTAGCAAAATTCAGCATTTACTGCCGCCTGCGGGCCAATATCCCGAAGAAAATTCCCACTGGCCGGCAATTCTCCGGGTAACGGTAAAAGTATGCCACCGTTTACCGAACGCTTCTGTACCGCCCTTAGTTTTGTTGTAATGAGTAATTATTGCTGCTTTGTCGTTCAAGTCTATTTGTGACGAATGTATGAATGATGAGATCACCAGAACAATTTTATACTTTTTAGGCGTATGCGCTACTTTAGTTGCCCCTATTATGATTGTCCAGTCGATCGACAATCGACACGACTCTGTATTGCATGTTCGTTTTTTCATTGGATAGAAACAATACGAAAAAAGAAAAGGCAACACAGAGGCGTGTCGATTGTTGATCGACTAGACAATCATTAAAGGGGTGAATACTCGTTGAATACAGGTGGTGGATGAAGAAAACAAGTACATATATGTATTCATGAAAAAAAAATTACAAGCTCTATCGCACTATTATTCACTCTATTTACGCACTAAGCTAAAAGTCAACGACAACATACTGTGTACATGGAGTATTTCACACCCCAGAATTTCTAAACGTCAACTTCTCACCACTGCCAAGAGCAGATTAAAGCCGGGCGGGCAAAACTGTTTATAGGATCTTGAAATGTTAATCCTAGACTACAGGTAGATAATAGCACAGGTCCCGATTTGCATTGTACGAATTAAAAAAACGCGTATGAAAATGCACTGGGGTATCTCCTACCCCCGGTGCACAATAAAGGTTAATCAAGAATAACTTTTTATTCAACATTTTATCGTTTTTAATTCATTTCCATGAATTAAACAACTTATTAATTGCTGAGTAAAGACACACATTTTTATGAGTAAAGACACACATTAAAAATTTGTATTTTAGCATGGAAGCATACCAAAGTCAATTTTTAGTACATCTATCATACAATAGGATACTAGTAGCTGATTTACATTAATTTTTTGCTCTATATTCAAAGACAGAAGATGTACGTTAAAAGTATTCATTTTATTATTATTTCCTTCCATTATGAAGAGGCATATTCAAAATGTGTTATTTAATACTATTTGCCGCAATCCACAAAAAAATGGAAAAATCGAAAAATGAACCTGGTTATCATTTTTCGTAAAAGTTGCTCAAAATTTAAAAAATCATAGTAACATTTTGAAAGAAAAAAAAATTTAGTATGTCCGTCTCATTTTTTTATATGAATAAAATGTATTCGCACTTTTCCTCATATTTATACTTTTACAAAATATAATGAAAACAACAATGACGTAGCGTTGTCAAAATAAACACAATTCCTAGTGCTGCGAGTGCCAGTATTTTTAAGTGGATGATAGAAGTAGCTACAATTTCTAATTTTTATTTTTTTTGCAAATATCTGAACAGATCTATCGAAACTTACAAAAAAACACAGTTGATATTAACGTTGCAATTGTTCAGAATATATTTGTGCCGACGGATCATTTTGCAATTGTACTCGCATGCGTTAATCTCATCGACATATGTAAGTACAGTGTGGAATGGCTGGCAATGTTTGTCAATAGTATTAAGATAGCATCACCTAATAGTATATTGTTGCTGTTTAAATTTTGCATAGTTCTAGGCAATGCTTCGAGTGAATGTTTATGAGCCATAATAGATTCATCCCAGATAATGATCGAAGTCTTTTTCAACACTGCAGCCATTCTGCTTTTTTTAATGCTACACATTGCATTCGGTTTGTTATGGACATCTAATGGTAGTTTGAGCGATGAATGTGCCGTTCGTTTACCATCTAACAAAGTGGCAGCAATGCCTGACGATGCTTATTGCCAAAGCAATTTGCTGCTGAGAACGTATCTTTGCAAGGATAATTGATTATAAAAACGTCTTGTCGGTTACGCTGGGTGCATCTATGAAGAAAAAGCCGCCTTGTTTAGCAGCAATAGTAAGCATAATTCGATTATAAATAATTTTTTGTACGGCAGTCATTAATGGCTCATTGTTCACAATAAATGTAGCTAAGCCAACGTTGTTATACTATTCTTCTCGCTGCACGTCACTGTTAACTAAATCCACCGCCGGGCGATCAGGCGATGGCATACCATAAGATTAATTGGCCAATTTGAAATTAGATTACACAAATCATCGATCAACGATGTTTCATAATCAATGTTTCGATCTTGGTTTGTGTATCTAATTCGGTGCAGCATGTCTTCAGTCATGTAGTTCTTGTAGTTTTCCCACAAAGCCGATAATTATGTTGGATAACATGTCGTCAATAAAATTGCGAACAGTTGACGAATGTTATTCGATTGTTCAATGGTTGTCGCCTTCCGGCAATTCCAACTTGCTATATGCATCTTGATATGTATGGAACTCTTGTATATTGACTATTCGCAAAAATTCGAAAGACATTGATCCTGGAACATTCACCAACAACAACCGCAAAACGAAATATTCACATTGTTTTGGATGTATTGTGTAAAGTCTTCCCAATGTCTTGGCTTTGAATATGCCTGGAATTGTTGGATGTGACTCGCCTTGTATACGTCGGTCCCATTTTTTACCTTCCTTGATCCATGTAAAATAGCGTGGAGTGTTAGTATATAATAATGTTTTTGTGAATTGTCCGAAAACATCAGGTTTTTGGCACAGTGTGAAAAATTCTTTAGGTGTCCATTTTGGTGGCTCGAATGGAGAACATTTTATTCAGTGAAATAAACACGTTAACCGTTTTTAAGATGTACTACAAGGTTCTCGAAACTTGGGTTTCGTTCATGTATGGGAAAACTAAGAACACACCAGACAGCTTCGTTGCTACTGATGTATCTGCCTATTTGGTATCGTGATATTTCGTCGTTATCATTTACATTTTGAATTTCAAATACTGCCAAATCACTGCCTTTATTAACGTATATGCAAATATATTTGATGGACTGTACGGAACTGCCAAACTCGACGTTGATATGAGTCTTGAACGTTTTTGAAAGCAGTGGTGCGTATGATACCACCCACTGACTATCAATTTCAATTTGATTTGGAGTGTTCGACATTCGCATTGTGAATGTGTGGCCACCATTCTCACCGTTTCTGCGTCGATGCAATGAATAACCGTCGATATCCTTAATAGTATCGTTAATGCATTGCTTTGTACATTTTCCATTGTCCATGTATAGCGATGTCATGTTAAAAGCACCGCACGGGAGATGGATCATGTTTGTGGCAAAAATATCGAACAATTCTTGGTCAATTGGTCGATTTGGAATTTCTGCCGAAATTATTTGAACAAATTATTCTGGGCGGATTTTAACATGAAGCCAAATCAAAATATGAGCATGAGGCAAAGTACGCTTTTGCCACTCAACCAAATATATCCAGCAACGTGTGTTACCGAAAATCGAATATTTTACGATCAAAATCGTTGGTTGTTGGCGTGGCACTAGCAAAGTTTGTATTTTCTCGGGATATTGTTGAATGCAATTTTTGTCAAGTTTTGCTCGTCTTTTTTCTTTTTTTTATATTTATGCAGGAAAGTCGGGTAATTTACCATTGGGCTAATTTCGGATTTCTAG